>JARKIC010003149.1:0-32319 GCA_029378375.1 Mycena olivaceomarginata | reverse complement strand
CGGGGCCCTTCTTGGCTGGCGTTCCTCGATGTCGTCCTCCGGGATGATTTTACGCTTCAGCGACGGGACGAAGCCCTTGGCGTCGGAGATGACTGGGATCTCGGAAGGCGAGACATGGGCGGCTGGCGAGCGTAAGTAAGGTTGCCGTTAGGCTCGTTTCAGCCTCTATAGTCTACCGGGTGTGAATCTGAAGATAGTCGTTCAGATCACGTATACTATAGATAAGGTAGCGCAGGGACGCATCCGCCTTGTCCCGTCCTTGCGGCACTCCGCCGTCGCGCTCCTGGAGCTGAGGGAGGAGGGAGCGGGGTGCTGAGGGTGCGGGTGAGCGCGATGGGAGGGCGTCGGGGCGTTTGTCGCGGTTCTGCTGGCGCGCAGATGGTCGGGGGCTGGATGGAGAGGGCGGGGGCAGCGTGCGCAGGAGCTGCGACGGGGATGCGAGGGCGTACTGGGTACGCGCGGGCGATGGGATGGCTGCAGTGCGGCGTGGGCGGAGGTCGGGGTGCGGGCGATTCAAGGGCCCGATCCGCGGGCGTGTGCGAGCGGGGTCGTACTGTCGTGAGCGGTTAGGGGCGGCGCCGGCGAGCGACAGCGAGGGCGAGGCCAAGGCGGGGGACGATGCCGGGTGTGGCGCAGCGCAGAGGCGTCGCGGGCGTGCGCCGAGGATCTCGCCTCCGGGATTTGCGAGTGCGCGCGCGGCTGTTCGGGTGCTCGTACTGTTGGATGTGGTGTGCCTGCTCGTCTGACGGTTCCGCGAGAACGATGGGGAGAACGAAAGCGATGGGCGTGCGCGGGAGCGGGGAGTGCGGCGGGAAGTGGACATGGGCACGGTGATGCATGCCGTGCACGGCTGGCGCGATGGCGGGTGGGTGATCGCGCCGTCGGAGTCGGCGAGGTGGTCGGGCAAGCGAGACGCAGGGTCGTTTGGTGGAAGACGACGGTGGTGGGTGGTGGCGCTAGTGGCAATGGAGTGGGGTGTGGGGTGGAAGTGAACGCAACGCGTGGGCGCGGATCGTGTGGGCACTGCGTGCCCAGAACGGCGTCGTGAATGCCGGTGGTTCGCGGTGTATGTTACAGACTGGGGCTGCAGATGAGCATCGACGAAGGGGGGGCTCGCAACGGGGTCTTGGTGTCGAAGGTGGCGAAGGGGAGTGTGGCTAAGCTGGAGGTACGACATGGTCAGTATACGGGTAGTGCGAACAGAAGGGTGAAGGGGAGGAGAGACGAAAGGTCGAGGAGGGGAGGGAGAATAAAAAGAACGACGTTACTTTACTTGATACTCCAAAAGCCATCGCTCTTGTATGCAGGACAGAACGGATATGTTCCCTCGCGTGTGTGGCTCATCCATAGAGAAGAGCCTAGAGAAGACATATATCAGCGCTTGTCATGAGACGTACGGAAGGAAAGCCATACCAAGGTGGGACGACGAGGGACGGGAAGCTTGTGCCACATGCTGGGGAGTCGAGACGGGCGGCGATGAGGGAGACGGAGAGTCGGCAGGGTCGTTGGTCATAGTCGTTGCCAGCTAGAGGGCAAGGCAAGGACGGGGGGCTTAGCAGTTGCCTGGTCATCGAGTGGAGCTTGAATTGGGATAGAGGGCGGCGCTAGGCGAAGCTAGTAAACATTAGTCCAAAGACGTCTAGTCGGCGAGTCAAGACATCGGCGTGATGGCGACACGCGCGCAAACAAACGCGTCGCGAGCGAGCATTCAACGCGTCGGGCAGCGCGTCGGAGGGAAACGGGCAGGGGGAAGGTCGGAGGTTGAACGTTGGGGGCACTTGTCTCGTCTCGTCTTTGGTTTCCCGCACATCTCTTTCCTTCTGCTGACACTGACTCACTCCCCACAGAGAAATGGCCTCCGCCTCAAACCGCAAGCTCCCCCAGCGCCAGAGGGCAGCACGTTCTAGCCGGGTCACTCTCTTCGCCTTGCTCCGTCTTTCTCGGGCGCTTTCTCCGTCGTCTCGATTTTCAGATGATTTCTACGTTTTGTTTTCGATGGGGGGAGTGAGGGGGTGTAGGAATACATGTAGAGTGTGCGAGGGAGGGGAGGGCAGGGGGTGTAAGTATAATGAAATGAAACGTAATGAACTCACGAATGACGGACGAACTCACCGCACGAATGGAAACTCGACTCTTTCCAACTCCTTCCATTACTAACGTTCTGACTCTTGAAACTCGAGCCCGATGGCGGGTAGCAATGAGGAAAGCCCCAAAGGTCGAACACCAAAATTCTCAAGAAAGAAAGAAAGAAAGCACACAAACGACCAAAAAAAATACAAAATTTTGGACACGTTCCAAGCAGGAGTCGAACCTGCGCCTCCGTTTCTGACGTTACTAATCGGTGAGGCGGTCTACGCTGACCTTTGGAGCTTCCCAGTGCCTCTTGAGACATTGGCATCTCAACATCCCAGCATCGTTCTATGACTGGAAAAAAATAGCTAGTAGTACTTGGCTGGAGGAAAATAACGATAACTTCCCACTCTCACGGCTCTCCGAATTCCCCACTTTCATGTTGACTCAATTTTTTTTAAATTGGTCAAGGGGGAGCCCACAAGCGTCTACGTTAAGATCTACATATGGCTAATAGTAAGGTGGAACTGTACTAGATATGACGGAAACACGATGTACTTGGTTCCCCAAAAGGAAACTCGGTGCACGATGTCGAGGCTGCATTCGCAAGTTCGCAGTGGGAACCACCCGCTGCACAAAGAAAACAAGGGCCCTCAACTAGGTACGGTATACCCTACCATCTCCAGTCCGTTACATATTTCACTGTTATTTTCATTATTATCTCCCGCTCGTCAATCATCCATGCTACTCTGCCGCCTCAGCGACCGTCCCGAGCTCTTCTCCTTGACCCTGTCGTGATCCGTCTGGCGTCGGCTCCAAACACCGTACTTACTTATCTTCGACTCACGAAGCCGGAGTTTCCTTTTGGGGAACACGAAGTGTACATCATTTTTCCTTCTTGTCGCGTTTCCATCTTGTCCCAACCAAAAAAAGTAAAGTGGGAGCAAAAAACAATGATCTATTTGATATGCCCCAAGCAGGAGTTGAACCTGCGTCACTTTCAGGATCAGTATCAAGAGAGGCTGGTCTACCGCTGACCTTTGGAGCTTCTGTAGTGCTGTAGTGGTATCCTGAGATACCTGAGTTATTGTCATCCCAGTATCGTCCTAGCATGTGTTTACATCCATCACTCCAACTTTTTTTCTCCTTGCCCTACTCGCTTGCTCACTCAAATTGAGTACACCTGTCTTGTTTCTGGCTTCAAAAATCTCCGCCCTCCATCCCAGTTTCTTCGTTACTCAATCTCATAATCTCTAGTGTCCTTTTTAGTTATGTTGCAGCATCACAGCGGCTTGGGTTTCCCACAGGAGCACTTCCTGTGAGGGAGTGTGAGGGAGATTTGTCTCTCTCCCTCCCCACCGCAGTGGCATCTTACATCCCAGCATTGTTCCATTATCTGAAAAGAAATTTGCAGTAGCCAGAAAATAAAAAACCAATACAACTTGGAACCATGCCCCAAGTGGGAGTTGAACCCACATTGGCCTCAAAATACAGTGCAATCGAATTAATAAGAGAGGCTGGTCTACCACTGACCTTTAGAGCTTCCCTAGTGCTGCAGTGGTATCTTGAGACATCGGCATCTCAAGTTGCTTCGAAAGATGTATAGCCAGCTGGAGGAAAAAAGTGCCAACTTGCTCACTATGCCCCAAGGGAGTCTAACCACCTTGGCCTCAGGAAATCCAGGAGTATATAAGAAAGAGGCTGGGCTACCACTAATCTATTGGAGCTCTTGCGCAAAAGTGGTGTCTCAACATCATGTTGTTTGATTATCCAAAAACAACATAAACACTACCACACTAAATAAAAAAAGTACAAACCCTCTTAACTATGCCCCAAGCAGGAGTTGCCCACCTCAGCTCACTCCTCTGCAAGTACAACAAGAAGGCTGGTCTACCGCTGATCTTTGGAGCTTCTCTAGTGCTGTAGTGGTATCCTGAGAAGTATCCTAGCATGTGTTTACATGCAAGCAGTCACATCACTCAACTTTTTTCTCCTTGCCCCCTCCTTGCTTGCTCACTCAACTTGAGTACACCTGTCTTGTTTCTGGCTTCAAAAATCTCTGCCCACCATCCCAGTTTCTTTGTTATTCAATGGGCTCATGGTCTCTAGCTACCGTTCTGTTTTTAGTTACGTTGCAGCATCGCACTGGCTTGGGTTTGGCCCGAAAGTGCTTGCCATGAGGTAGATTTATCTCCCCTCCCCTCTATACTGGAGTGGCATCTTGAGATATTTCTTGACATTTGACATCCCAGTGTTGTTACATTACCAAGGCTAAAGATTGCCCAAGCGAGAGTCAAACCTCTATTAGCCTCAAGAAATCCAAGAAGAGAGACTGGTTCACCTGCTGACCTATTGGAGCATCTCCTATCCATCACCTCGACAGTGGGCATCTCATCATTGTTACATCCACCAAAACAAATTAAAAACAATATATACCTGTTAGGGGACCTCCACCTCTGGCCCTTCCAGTTGACCCTCCAGCACCCCCAGTACCTCCTCCACTCACCCCTGCTTATACTCAGGATTATTTGACCTCTTCTGCAACACCCCAGCTTTGTTCTCTCCATTTGTGAGTGCATCATGGATTTAGCAAGGAAGAGCTGGCACTGCCCAAAACAATCCCTTGTGATGGATGGATGCTCCAAGTAGGAGTTGAACTCACACTGTCCTCAATGCAATCTATTGGATTATACATATTTTGCCAAGGCTGATCTACTACTGATCTATGGGAACAAATATCTGAGTGTAATGTTGCCGCAACTTGAGACTCAGGCCGACTCGAAGTCGAGTTTGTAGCTTGAGTCGAGTCGAAGTTGAGTCAAATGCCAGACTTGGCTCAACTTAAGTTGACTCCAAGTGACTTGAGTCGACTCAAGTCGGGTTCAATATTCAAAACTTTTGAGAGCCCAGGAAAACGATAAACTGAGTTAATTGAACCCAGTTGAAAATTGTAGGCTTGCTATATTTGGCCATGTTTACGGATTTGTACTCTCTTTCCTCGCTGTCGTGCCGGATGGCCTCTATGGGCTTCAATATCCAAAATTTCAGGTCCCGCAGGTAAATTATACATACTGGATGCATTTTGATGCAATAGCGATTGTGAGTATTTGGCCTAGAGTCTCGTCCACTTCAGTTGAGATTTTCATGAAGTTTGCTGGCAGCTCAGGACATTCGAGTTGGAGAAACATTGAGGTGGTTGAGAAGTCAAAGTAATTGCATTACATAGACTTGCACACTCGGACGGACCATCACATCAGAAAACTGGGAATCATACATCAAACAATTCCAATATTACTGCCTTCAAAACCTGGTTGGAAACTTAGATTGACCATTTTTACAAATCAATGCTCTTTTTCCTTCTTGTTGTGCAAGGGGTTTGATGTCAAGGGGTTTGATCTTCCGGTCGATGTAAGTGAATTCCACCTGCTGGATGCATTTTGAAGCTAATAGCGATGATGAATTATTTAACCTAGGATTCCTTCCGAGATTCTCTAGCAGGTCCCTCAGGATATTCGGTACAGAAAAACAATGAAGTAGTGGGACACAGCATGTCTTACTGTGGATTCCTGTCCGCTTGTACAATACCGGGTGTGGTGCTGCATGGCCCAAAGTTTTCCTCCAGTTAAATTGATGGCACAAATAGCTGGCAGTACTCAATGCAGAATGTCAGAAACTAGCAAATTAATTGAGAACACAGACGGAGGTTTGTGTAAACAGTAATGAAGAACACGATCCAATGAATGCATGCGTGAATGCATCGGAAATAAACGGTGTTTGTGTTTATCTGGTTACGGTTCAACTCCCATCGAAACGAGTTAGCCAACGACCACTTCATCATTTTTGCACTGAAATAGTCTGAGGAACACAAAAGAGCATAATGGTATGAAATTTCAAGTTTTTGGGTGTTCTATACCTTGAAATCCCAAGGAGCGCCAGTTTCTGGCTTGTTAATTGCTTCTGGGCTTGGCACCATGTTTCCAACGGACTTTTAGGTATCTAAGTGCCATCTTGGATGTATTGGCATATCTTCCGAAAATACCCTTCGACTTGAATGACTTGAGTCGACTCAAGTCAACTTCGAGTGACTTGGTTGTCTCAAGTCGAGTGGAGTTGAGTCAAATTTACTTTCAAGTCGACTTCCCGAGCCGCGACTCGACTTTTCGAGTCGCGGCAACATTATCTGAGTGCATACCATAACTTAACATAGATTCACTGATCTACTATTTGTTTATTAAAACAATGAGAATCTAAGGTATTTGAAGATGTTCCGCCGACACTATGCAATTGATTCCTCATAATAAGGGGACAGTTTGCTCACCTGAAAGCAATACCAGTTACTCAGTTTTTGTATGGTGTCTGTATGTGTCATATCAGCTGGCAAGATTTCCTAGGCATGTAAATAGCATATATACAAGAATTTCATGCAGATTCACAATGTCCAGAGTAGCAAAGACAGGAGGTCCCAGAGTAGCAAGTCAAAATTGATTGATTGATAGGTAGAAAATATAAGATGGAATCTACTGTATCATACAGGATGGGCTTATATACAGTACTGTGGCTTTGGGAAGTCTGGAGTAGGCCAAAAGGTACTCTGAGACTGTTGGAGGCTTTCAATCCATCATCTTAACACTATCCCTTCTTCACAGTAGTTGTTGAGAGCAATCCTGGAATGGAAGAAGAAGCATCTCCCAGTAGCAGGAGTACTTCAATACAGTGAGATACAAGATCAAATATGTATTAAGGGGTCTGTAAATGAGAGCCTACAGAAGTGCAGGTTCTAAGCTTGAGTTGATTCCCGCTACCTTTAGGTAAGGGTTTTAGGGACCCTTCATAACTCATGTCCTGCAGTAAATCACACATTCCATCAGCTTCTTCACCTTACCTGCCTTATGGAATCATTTCTGTGGTACTGTCTGGGTTTTTAAGTGATTCAGGTGAAATGCAGATAGTTTGTGCACAGTCTTACTCGCTGTGGTGAAAGTGATGGCTGATCCCCGTTTTGGTCATTTGAGCTCATCCCTTAGCCGAATCTCTTCAAAAAAATTGTGGCATTGGGATTGAGCCATTCGAAGCTCTTATCAACCAAAAAACTGTATCATGCCTGGCTACATATCCCAAAATAAAATAATTTGCTGTTTTCTGATCCATGGAGGAAAAATGGGGAATAATGGACTAATCCACAGGAAGCAGACAATTTTTGCTACAAGGTCTGCACCAAAGGTGTCGACATTGCTAGGTATGACAACAGTAAACGGGACAAATGAAGGCTCAAGGTATGTGCCATCAGTGGCTGAGTGTCATGCCATGTGTCAGTGAACCCTTCTTCTCGAAGCAACTTCAGCGCCCCCGCGCCACTACACAGCCAGGTGGCTCATTTCTAACGGTTGTATAGTGTAGCGGTTATCACACCAGATTCTGATGATATCTTGAGTTCTGGTGACCCCGGTTCGATTCCGGGTACGACCTTGTATTTTGCTTAATTGGATTCTTCAGAATCACGTCTACGCCTGCTGTTTCCATGTCCATCCACAAGTTTTTTCGCACTTCACTCTTTTTCGGCTTCCTCGCACACCCCACATTTCTCTAATCTTCGACCCCAACAACTCTTGTTTCTATGATACCAACTTTTACTATTCCGACTTCGGATTCGGATTTGGCGGAAGGGGGACTATATATAGTTTAATTCAAAGTGCGGACACCTTGCTTCGAATGTGACTTACCCTTTTGATCCAAACTGTCTTGCGAACTCAGCGACGTTGAATGATCTGCGGTCCATGGTGCATCACTTCTCCCTTGCCCTGCTTCGAGTTTAGCTCCACCATTCTCGGGTTCACGGCGACGCCGCGCGCTGCAGAACAGAACCAAACGCAAGACACCCAAAAGAAGTGCAAGTATACCGAATACGCCGCCGCCGATTGCATATGGTGAGATGCGGTAAGGTCGGCGATCGCGAAACTAGCTTGACCCTGAGTTGGACCGTTGTTGAAATGTGGGGCTGTACTGTTGTATATTTAGTTAACGCGCCACTTGATGTCGTGGATCACGTACCTGTTCGACCGGATAAAGAAGGTATTCGAGGTGCCGATGTTCACAGGTTGTAAAACTGCATCAGATCCGACATTAGCCACGACAGTCCAACCATCGCTAGCCATAATTCAACGAATGTCGCTGTCAAAGACCAAAAAGAGTCTACCCACCCATTCGCTACCAGGGGGATCATCAGAGATATGCTCCGAGTCGTTGTATCATTGTCGCTGGTTTTGTGGTCGGCAATGTCGACGTCGGCCGACTGCCCATCGAGGGTATTATAAAGTGTATAGTATGCGTATGCAAGTTTTCCGGTGGCTGGGTCCGTGGCCATGGCCTGCCCGGTGACATTTATTTGCATTATCCCGGGGCTCACGACCTGGGGCGGCGCATGTATGTCGAGCGCAAACGTGATTAACGGGGTGAAAACCAAGAGAGAACTAGATAGAAAGATCAGTCCGAGTTTTCGACATTGAACAGTGACTCACCCGACGAAGAAGATATAAGATAGCATTATAAGAAATAGGCGGGAATCTCGATTCCTCGCGGCCGGCACGATAAGTTCAAGGAAGGAAGGTCAGAAAGAAGAAAATGACCGCGACGTAAGCTCCTACAAACGGACCTTATAGCTTTTCCGGAATGACTTAATATACAGCTTTGTAGACGCGAGGAGAAACTGATCGTCGCGAACGTCGGGTAACCTCAACAATTATGAAACTGATGTTGAGCGATGCGGGGACTAGGTATGTCCTCAGTATCATTGCAAACAGTGGTGGCTATTCACAGTCCGCTGGCGTTTGACTTTTGTGCAGTACTGGTGAACGTAGAGACGTCGTTCGAATTCCGCTCCAAGTCTTGCAGAGCTCCCGAATGTGCTTGTTTGAATAGCGACACCCATCAACTAAGGTCGGGTCCCGTAGCGTAAACACAAATGACTTGAACGGGATGCCACGGATACGTTCGCAAAATAAATAAGACAACTCAATATTGTATGACAAACAGCCTCCCCCGCGCGAACGCGAGCGCGACCCCGTAGACGTCATCAAATACCACTGTGCGACCTATGCCGGGCATACCCTCCGCGGGGAACGACAACGTCAAGAACTTCTGCGTGTCCCCAGCACCCCAACCATCATCCGTACGCAGCGCCGCAAGCACACCGTTCCCTACGGCTGTCAGTGTTGTGTGATACGACGAACGGAGGGATACCAAGGGCTGTGCCACCGTATGCGCCGTAATCTCATTGGCGGGTGCATATCGGACGGGCCCGATGTGTGTGGAGGAGGTGATGGCCGTGCGCGCGTCCGGCGTCAATGTCGTCTCCCGGAAAATCGTTCCACTGGCGTCGAGAGCCTTCATGCTCAGATACACGTGGGACAATTTCGACGTTGGGAGGATGTCGATTGTTTGTGGTGTAAAGCGATAGGTGGTCCAAAACGAGCTACTAGTGGGCGCGAACGACTCCAAAGTCGACGGGATGGAGATGGTTTGTAAGGAGTGTGCTGTCCTTGTGCGAGTTGAGGACCAGAAAATGGTCCGCTGGGCGGGTTGGATGGTAGCGTGGGTGATTCTAGAGTCCTATACCAAAATTCAGCGACAGCGACAGGAGAACGCAAATGGAAGCAAACATACCGAAAGATGCCACCAACCGCGTTGACTGACCTTAAGGTCAATCAAAAGAAAGTCGGCACTGGTGCGAACCAAGATAAGGTGTCCTTTAATGGAGACGGTGGTGGCGTCGATAGGCAGAGTGAAGACGTGAGTGCGGCGAATAGACGGTGCTTTGGCGGAGTGCGCATAATTAATTTTGAACACGCTCAAATAGCTGGTTGAAATTCATGTTCAACACTCCAAATGAACGCAAAGAACGAAATCGTACTTCTCGACATCGTGCCGCTCATTGAATGACTTCGAAAGAACGGCGATCCCTATGTGAACACCATTATCGACGCTATCCCAGGCGAGCGTCGCAGCGGTATCTCCGGGGTGAGGATCAAAACGCGCGCAGAACGGAACCTTCAGCTCATATCCGTATTCGCCGCGGAGGCCGTATATCCCAAGATGACCCATCGAGCCCAAGAGAAATGAACGGCCGCCCGGAAGAACGTTCATAAACGCCGGGGGGGAGTGGCCCACAAAGGACCGCTGGGAATATTTCAAAGGCGACCAGAATATCCATGCGGGGAGGTCGTAGAGCCGAATTGCTTCATAGGTTCGAATCGAAGAAATGGGTTTTGCGAGATCATGATGCTGGCGCCATTTACACAGAATTGCCGTGCTGCGTGCTGCGTAGCGAGGGAGCCGAGACAAGTCGGTGGTTTTGAGCGTCTCGCCTAACGGGAGACGGATCCTATAGGAGTCGGAGGCATCGATCCAAAGCCGTCGGTGCACGAGAGTAATATAGCGGCGAGTATGATGAAGTCTAAACATAAGTTCAGTCCATGCGGAAGGAAAGTGATGTTGATTCTGCGCACCCTCGACAAGTTCAAGATATCCGCGACGGATGAGCTATGGAGAAGGAATAGGATGAGCTCTACAGGTAGGGCGTCCAACATCGCAGCAAGGAGCGAAAGACCCGCGGTGGTCGGAGGGGACGCGTCTCGCCGAGAGGCGTCTTTATAAGTCTCTGCTGATCCATTTGTGATGGCTGACAGAGGTACGTACCCCTTAGCGTAGTTTCCCGAACCAAGGTAGACTGGACGTATCAATGCTATATCGGTCTGCCTTCTCTTGGTAGTCAGACCCCTCCTCGTGCATCATCTTCTTGCTGGTGAACGTTTGAGCAGGCTCGATATGGCGATCAAATTACCTTTGAGACGACACCAGCAACCACTCGGTTCAGTACAGAGGAAAAGGTTGTTCAACAGAGTATACCGCACTCACTAGCCGACTGAATGGCTCAATTCCGACATGTGTTTCCCTTTCCCCTGTGGCGCGACACTAACTGCGAAGCGCGGGAGTGTCGGTCCGAGGACCGACTGCGTTAGCCTCGTTTCGGTTACCAAAGAAGGTCCACATCGTACGTAACCGTGGCGATCGCAGAGCTTAAACGAGGCGGTCAGAAAGGTATAGTGGTTACATTGACGCCCGTTTGCCACGCAGGCACAGTACCGGATACTAAATATGGTTACCTGTGACGGACGATGAGCGAAGTGCGACAAGGCGGACCTGAAACCTACCCAAGTGCGCCGGTGCTTCTCTTCCGCGCCATCTCCAGCCTGACGTCGCTCGCCCACTTGAAGAAATCGCACCTCCACGTTGGATCCACTTCTTCCCTCAGCCGCTCCGCCTTGCCTCGATCGTATCCAGGCCCCACCGGTCTATGAAGGCAATGCGATCAGCGGGCGTAGACTGGCCACGATGGAATCGTCCGAGGATCTCACCTGGAGCAGATGAAAAAGTTCTTCCCTTGTTCGGACCCGCTTTATTGACGGTCAGCTCCTTTGTTGGCTCGCCGTGGACCTGGCAGAGCGGCGGCTGCACAGGCGCAAGGAGCGTTGACCACGCTTTCTTACTCTCGCCGTTACTCTGAGTCCCGCTTACCCGTGGAGGCGAAGATTCTTGTGATAATGACAGCGCAAGCTTGTAATCGGCGTCCAGTATTTCAGCCGCCGAGAGTTTTTCTTTGGACGATTGTAATTTCGTTCCAGATGCCGACGCGTCGGCTTTGGAGGACGAGGAGGTGGATTTGGAAAGAAAGATGCCAGGCTCGTTTGTCCAGGTTTCTTGGGTTTGAGGTTATCTTTTTTTGACTTTTTGGACGAAGAAGCCACCGGCTCCTGGATATCTCGTTTTCGTTTCGCAGCAGCAACCGACGCCGAGGGCGGAGTCGCGCTCGAAGCCTGGCTCCCAGAAGACTGCTGATCGTCGAGTAACTCGCTGGCAGATGGAACTGCACATCTGAGCATATCTGCGTGTTCGGATCCAAGCGTCGCCGAAGGGGTTGGATCGGACGTTGCCTGTGATGTCTGAGGTTGCGCAGGTGTCGCTTTGGCGTTGGGCTCCGCCTTTTTGCCGAAAAACGTGTCCAAGAGCCTCTGCTTGTACTCGTCCCAGAACTTGGCGGCGATCCGTGGGGGCTCTGCGCCGACTGCTTTGGGTCCCAAAACGTCTCGTAGCTTAATCACGCCGCCATTCGTGTCGATGATCTCGTCGCGGAGATCGATAAAGACTGGACAGTGGTCGCTTCCTTTAATCTCGGGCTGAATGTCGGCGTCTTGGATCCAGGGAAGTAGCCCGGGGGTGACAAGAATGTAATCGATGCGTGTTCCGTAGTTGGACTCGCGCGCTGAAATCTTGGTGTTCCAGCCTGAAATCCACATTGTGGTAGGATGCAAATAGAATAAATTCAAAGGATAGACGCACAAGTATACATCGCCTTTCGATCAGGCCAGAAACGCCGCACGACGTCGACCAAGGACCCTGTGCTGTCGGGTCCGTCCGAGATCAGCCAGCTCCGGAGCCAGCGCCGGACATCACGCTCCCAGAATCCTCCCTCGCCCTCCATGCCCTCCGCTTGCCCACGCGCGACCATCAGGTTTCCCTCGGCATGGTCCACTACGGCCGCGCACGCGTTCAAGTCGCCTACGACGATGACTTCGCGCTTCTCGACCTCAATGAGACCCTTCACTCGCGCCTCAAGCGTACGATGAAAATCCATCTTGTATTGTAGCCGCTCCTCCGTGTCCGTGCCATCGTTCGGACAATACACGTTCACAAGCACGAACAGCCCAAAATCAACCACCAGCGCACGGCCCTCGCTGTCGAGGCTCCGGAAGTCAAAATCAGAGGCTGACTCCCCCAGCGTTTCGTCGGGATATGCCTCGCGAACGGAAACACGCTCTGCAGGGGACAAAGGGGGCTTGGGCTGAAGCAGGCCGGTTAATCCCTCCTCGGCTTTGCACGGGAAGACGGTGGCAGTACGCGCGTATACTGCCACCCCCCGAGTACCCGGTCTTCTGCAGCGGAACGAGAAGAACGAGTGGTAGGAGGGCGGCACACCGACCGCTTTGGGTAGATTTTGTCGCGAAGATTTCATCTCTGTGCTACATCAATATCGACGCGTTTTTGCGGACGAAATAATACCTTGAAAGCATGTATATCGGCCTGGAGCAGATTGAGGATATCATCATGCGTTTTCATCGTGTTCCACCTTGAGTTTGTCGATTGTGTGCGTCGGTCGAGGACAGAAGAAAATGAGGGCTCACGGATGATATTTGTGGTATCGTCCGGATACCATTCTGGAATTAACCTTTAGGAAGCTCTATTGGAAGCCACGAGAAAGAGAGCTCACGATATTCCAGGTCAATATTCGCATCGTGGAGGTCACGCCAGGGCGCCGTGACTCAGCGTGACAGGTGACATCGCCGTCATCACGCAGATCACGCAGATCACAACCTCCAAGGTTGCTCGGAGCGCTTGCTCGCTAACCCACAGCGCGGATACCAGGTACTTATCTTCACCTTGCAAAAAGTAGTTGGCCTGGGATTAATACAGGCTTCATCCGCTTCCGCTGTAGATCGAAATCCTTCCTCGGAGCCCTAAGAATGGGACAAGTATTCACGGCGTTGCGGCAAGCGATACAATTCGCTTCGGTGGAGACTTATCCAACCATCTATTCGCCAACACTCCCGGTTACCAACCGCCGACCTTACGGACCGTACATTCCTGGTCACCGGCAGCAACACCGGAATGGCTTCGCCGCAGCCGTGCATCTCGCGCGCCTGGGCCCCGCATACCTCATCCTCGCCGTTCGTGATCTCAAGAAAGGTGAGGTCGCCAAGGCCTCAGATTCTCGCGGAGACTGGTTTCTCCGGCGCACTGACGTGTGGGAACTGGACATGGCCGACTTTGAGAGCGTTAAGACGTTCGCCGCAGCGGGCAAGCGTCCCTAGAGCGGCTTGATGGCGCCTTGCTGAACGCCGGTATCAATGGCTCTTCATGGGAATAACGAGAGATGGGTGGGAAAGGATGTGCGCATCCATCGTGACTTTAAATATCCTTTTCGCTTTTCTGACTTCCCTGCAGGTTGCAAGTCACGCACTCTCCCACTGGCCTTCTCGGTCTCTCCTGCCTTCCGTTGTTACACCCGCCACCGCCTCACGCCCCGACGCGTTCTCCGCACCTGACACTGACAGGCTCAGCGGGTAAGCAGCTTTCCTTCCCGCCCTTTCCACTAGAGTTTGTGGGTAATGTAATGTAAATCAGCCATGTCCTTCTCAAGCTTTCCCGAGAAACACGCCCACAAATATCCTGCAGATGCTCAACGACTCTTCGAAGAGCACTATTGGCGATCGATACCCCGTTCCAAGCTATTCAACCTGTACACCGCCCGCGAAAATCGCGCGCCCTGCCGCAGGCGCGCGGGGTGGTCGTCAAGTATGTGTAACATTTAGATTATGCGCTGAAGCTCATGTTCGGCCTCGCAGCATTGTAGAACCCGGCTTCTGCGTTTCCGAGCTCATGCGCGAGCAAAACTACAACAGCTTCGTCAGTATGTGATCTTTTGCGTCCAGAGATGTACATACTTATCCAGCGTCTCAGATTCGTGTACACCCCGCATCGGACTGGTCGTCCGCCAAGGGCTCTCTCAACTCTCCTTACGCCGCACTCAAACCCACACCGCCAGGCGCGTATATCAGCGCGTGCAGGATTCGCCAGTAAGGTGGTCAACAGAGATTTACCTCGTTCTTGTCATGGATATCGATGCGAAAACTCGACCCGTATCGTGGACGTGCGACAAGGAGGGCTTGGATGTGCAGCGGGCATGTCTGGCACGAGATGGTAGAGGTGTGGTGTCGTGTTGCGCCGGAGGTCGCCGCGATTGTCCGGGTTTAGGGTGTTTGTTTTGGGAACGCCCAAAGTAAGTTCTCGGATGATATTTGGTGCAGGCTGACCATCGTCCAGATATTGTGCGATGCTGGAACAAGAATAATCCGAGAGAAATTGGCATCAGCCCCAACGGAACTGTCGGGAACCCACACTGCACGTTGCTCGATTCGCGGAACCGTTCTTTTTGTGGTGCAACTTGGGCGCTCCAACCTTTCTCCGCCTTTTCTCCGTATGCATGTCGTTCAATAAACCAGTTTCGCAGGCCTTTCAACACGTCCAACCGCCTGTCTGAAATCCTTTCTATTTCTTATTCCTGGTGTGAGATCACCAGTTCGCAAGGAGGCATGTGTACAGCAATCTCGTAATTTTTGCGAATCCTGGGTGTCTTCGTGTTGTCTGCATGTGCAGTAAGCCGCCGCCCAAGTCATTTGACCCAAAGGGAAGACATCGCTGACGTCAATTTTCAGTTCAAATTGTAGACCTTGCGTGCGAAACAGTCAAACAGCAAAAGTTGAAATACCTTCCGGCGACTCTGTCCCAGTCAAGACGCGAGCAACTTGCTGAGCTTGCTGTATTTCTTCGCAAATGTACGCACCAAGCGCAGGTGACAATACGACCTTCTAAAGCGATCACATGCGTGGATTCTCTTCTCGCGGTGTCCACCGTGTGACATTTTACTTCGCGGCCCCGCCTGCTTGTATCTTTTGCTGCGCTAACTCCCGCCTTCCATTATCAGGTGGTCGTTAGCGTCACAGATGTGGTAAGGATGCGGTGTTTTATATAGTCGGCACACTCCCTCGAAAAACGAAAGAACACCACCTGTTGCACTGTGATAGCTCGATGATTTTGCTGGATAAAACCGATTTTGGATCCCGGGGTGCCTGTTAGGGCTCGCTACACTGTTGCTGGCGCTCACCCAAAGCGTCAAATCGACGACTTGGTCCCTAGGATCTGTGGACCCTAACACTTTGCCGATTTTGGCACGGAGGGATGGCGCGGCGCCGCTTGCCCGTACAGACCAGGTGCAATTTGACAACTTCAGTCTCATCTTGCAGGGCCAGCGGGTCTTCCTATAGTGCGTATTCAATGACTCCGCAGTATCGGCCGCAGCTAAGAAGTTTCTACCTTACCAGCTCCGGCGAATTCCATACCTTCCGACTGCCGGTCCCTTCGCTGTGGCCGGATATTCTTGAAAAGATGAAGGCTGCTGGGCTGAACGGCGTCAGCGTCTACACCCACATGGGCCTGATCAATCCTTCGCGCGGAGTCGTGGACTTTGACAGCTTCCGGGCGTTGCAGCCGCTGTATGACGCCGCGAAGGCGGCTGGGATTTGGATTGTCTTGCGACCCGGTGCGCTACTATTTCCTTATTCGCGAAACATGTCTGACAAACCGCTTATTTAGGTCCGGTACGCTCGCGTTCGTTGATTTAGATATGGCTTTTGAGACGAGTTGTGATCCAGTACATCAATGCTGAAACTACGGCTGGGGGAATCTCGCACTGGGCGACATCAGAAGTTGCGGGAGTGCTACGCACGAATGCGACAGACTGGCGTGCGGCATGGCAAGCTTATGTTCAAGGTATTATCGAACAGACAGCGCCGAACCAGATCAACAACGGGGGACCCGTCATTGGTATGTTGCAGCAGCCCGCGTTTTTTGGCCATTGCTGAAACGACCGTTCCAGCAATCCAAGTTGGTATGTTTCACAATTACTACGGGATAAGGCGGACCGCCTGACATCTGCACTAGACAACGAGTACTCGCAAAGCCTCATCACCCACGCGGAGTACTTCCAAGAGCTTGAGGACGTTTATCACAATTCGACTATCGCGGTGCCGTTGACTTACAATGATCCTGGAGAAGGGAGAAACTTCATTAACGGAACGGTAAGAAATCCCATCCTCACAACGTGGATAGCCATGCTAATCCTACATTAGGGCGCAGTTGATCTTTACGGGTGAGTGGACAAATATAACCTTCAAATGGAAGTTGAAATACTGATGCGTCGGACGAAAGATTGGATGCATATCCCCAGGGATTTGACTGTTCCCATCCGGAAAATTGGAATCCTGTCACAACCAATTACTTTTCATATCACGAGAACGTGAAGTAGGTTTGTCAGTCTCTCAGTCGGTACGGGACTCAAGTCTTCGTTCCAGCCCTTCGCAAGCGTGGTACTTCCCTGGTATTACTTTTACCCCTTCAAGTCTCGACTATCTCTGAACTGTCGGTGAACAGAGTTCCAAGGTGGCTCGTTTGACGCCTGGGGTCCCACAGCACCTGGTGCGTCCAATTCAACCGTCTAGAGATAAATATTTCTGAGCTGAAGGAAAAAACGCCAGGATACGCTTTATGCGCCGAACTGACTGGACCGAACTTCCAATCTGTATTCTACAAGCAGCTTTGGGCGAACAATGCCAAGCTCATAAGCTACTATATGCTTTACGGGTAGGTTCGAACTGGCAGTCCATGTCATGGAACGCTAACCTGGGTTTAGAGGCACATCTTGGGGTGCGATTCCATTCCAGTGCGTTCCTTCTCTGCTTCTTGTTACCCAATTCTGACTCTTGCATAGCGGAGTATGATTATCCTCCCTCAAAGTATTCGCAATGACTGAGATTATATGCGTCGATTAGGTGTATTCTTCGTACGACTATGGCGCATCGGTAGGTGTATCCTTGAAGAAGAAAGCGCAAATTCAAAGCCTTGATTGATCAGATCTCCGAATCTCGCGCACTCACGACGAAATTCGATGAGTTGAAACTGCAAGGAATATTCTTGCGCAGCTCCCCCGAATTTTACAAGACCAACGTCATCGGAAATTCTTCTACTGGGGCAACTTCGACCTCCAACTCGGCGGCGTTTGCTACGTTCTTGCAAAATCCGGACACCAAGACAGGTTTCTACGTCCTGCGCCAGACGAACTCGACGTCGACGTAAGCTGATTTTTTCATATGAAGATCACAAACCAACTCGAAACAGAGCCATCACAACTTTCAAACTGAACATAACCACCTCTTTGGGAAACGTTCAGGTCCCCATTGTCGTCTCTGCGATCACTTTGGGCGGTCGAGAATCCAAGCTGGTTCTGGCAGATTATTCGTTCGGATCCTCGAAAGTGGGTTATACAACCGCTCAGGTCTTCTACGCGGGCACCATTGGTGGGCGGGATATCTTGTTCTTGTATGGAAACTCGACACAGGCGCATGAGATCCGCCTTGCACTCACCGGCACGCCTAATAAGGCGCATCAAACTCAGTCCCCACTCATCACCTTCACCGCAAGCGCCAACCAGACCATCGTTGCCTTCCAAGCTGGTGTCAAGGGTCTCCAAACTGTCTGGGACTCCAATACCCAGCTTGTATTGTTCGCCGACTCTGTGACCGTAACGACATTCTGGGCGCCCGTCGTTCCCGGAACATCGACATTTGGGAATTACTGGGCCCTCGGTAGCAATACCACCGTCCTCGTCGGTGGTCCATACCTGGTTCGCAATGCCACTATTTCTGGATCTCAGCTTGCCTTGGTCGGAGATCTGAATACAACCGTGCCTCTGACTGTCGTGGCGCCTTCCACGGTCAAAACCGTTACATGGAACGGTGCTAGTGTTCGGTTGACTGCCGGTGTTACGGCGACCGGCGGATTCACCGCGACCCTCACCCCTCGCACTGCGGTCAAACCGTTGCGGTGCCGAAGCTGACTGGATGGAAGTTCAAGGACTCTCTGCCCGAGATCGGGGCAACGTTCGACGACAGTACCTGGACTGTGGCCAATCACACTACGACGAACATTCCATTCAAGCCGTACTACGGCGACGGACGGATATTGTATGGTTGTGACTACGGATTGTGCGTGCTTTTTGTGCAGAAAAATCGTGGCCACTGTTAACGGTTTGTTTGAGTGAAGCTGCGAGAATATCGTGCTTTGGCGCGGTCATTTCACCTCGACCGGTGCTCAAACGAGCGTTAACCTGTCTATTAATGGTGGAGAAGGTGGACACATGGTTTCAAGCTTGCGTCCTTCAGCTGAACGTGGTCTTTAGCATTCGCCGCCAGTGTTTGGCTCAATAACGCCTTCTTGGGCACATCATTCGGAAAGTACATAGCTTTTATCTCTGCGAGAGTCGAAAGTATTTTGACGAATGCTTCGAACCAGCTCGACAAACAACCGGAATATTTTGGAGGAGACCGACGACAAATTTGCCTTCCCTGCTGGCGCGGTGCATCCAGGAGACAATGTGATCACCATTGTTCAGGTAAGCTGTCTTTTTGAGCCTTATTCAAGGGTCACTGAGATTCATTTAGGATAATATGGGATTGAACGAGACGAATGGAAGTATGTCAAGTTTCGGTCAATAATCTAACGATAGCATACTGACTTGTATCTCAGATAATCCAGATACGTCGAAAAGTCCCCGCGGAGTTCGTGGCTTCAAACTCAGCTCGGGATCATTTGGTGCGTGGAAAGTACAAGGGAAGGTTGGAGGTTATACTGGGTGCGTCGACATTTGCGTCTCACGAATATCTGTAACAGACGATTTCTTCCACAGTTTCCTCGACAAGACGCGCGGAGTACTTAACGAAGGAGGTCTTTTCGGCGAGAGGAAGGGATGGCACCTCCCAGGTTTCGATACCTCGTCTTGGGCGTCCAGAGACCTTGCTACCGGGCTTCCTGGAGGCTCAGCTGGTGTCGGCTTCTTCGTCACGACTTTCTCGCTCAACATTCCCTCTGGCATCGACGCTTTCCTGTCATTCACCTTCGAGGAACCTCTCGGCCAAGACTATCGTCTCTATTTATTCGTAAATGGATGGATGATGGGAAAACGTGTCGCTAACCTGGGGTAAGCTATCTATCCGAGACCATAGTTTCTGCTGTGCCAACCTGTCGCAGACCCCAAGCCAAATTCCCCGTCCACCAAGGCATATTGAACTTCCAAGGCGTGAAGTATGCTTCGCGACTTTCCTTCCACCAAACGCTCATCGTGTTACAGTACCGTCGCTGTGGCTTTGTGGTCCATGGGGAGAACCGCCGTAAGCCCCAACTTGCAGCTCGTCCTCGATGGTGTATTGGATGGGGGTGTGCTCGGAGTGAAAACGGACAACCCACAATGGTCGCCTGTGGGAAGAGTATGAACTTGTATCGCCACTTGTGCTCGATGAAAGAGAAATCTGTATTGTTTCGCATGCTTCCTGAGAGTAACAGACGAAACCCACAAGATATCTTGCTCTGACTGCGGAGTGATAAAGCCTTCATCAGCCATAGCGTTTCTTGGGTTTTCCTCTTCAATGCTAAGACCAGGACACTTTGGCAATAAGTGTCACTACCTAAGTGAGAGTAGCGGCAGAAACCCCTATTATTGTCCGTTATCTAAGACAGAAAACAGCTCCTGGACGAAGCCAGACGGTACGGAATCATCCCACAAAGCCCGCAGAGCAGTGGCCATGGGGGTATCATTCTGATCGATATCGTACGCCCGGTGCATGACCGTAGGGGGCGCGAGTCAACAACTGGCCTTCTTCGGGCTTTAACACCAATGTAGGGTCTCTGTGGAGCTGCGTGGAGCGAGAGATGGGAGTGACGATTTTGGTAATGCGTAGGTGGACGACTTGGCGCTGACTATACTGCGGGTCGG
Source organism: Mycena olivaceomarginata (assembly GCA_029378375.1). Classification (NCBI taxonomy): domain Eukaryota; kingdom Fungi; phylum Basidiomycota; class Agaricomycetes; order Agaricales; family Mycenaceae; genus Mycena; species Mycena olivaceomarginata. Next base: position 11,756 of record JARKIC010003149.1, on the reverse strand, counting down.
TCGAAGGCTCGAAACGGACGAGACCAGAACCTGATAAGGCATTAATGAGTAAGTGATTCGGGGTGGGCGAAGGACCGGCCTACCGGCCCAGCGTTTATGGGTGGCGTGGGCCCGAAACATTTGTTCAATTTGAAGGAGTACCATGTTTGGCCAACGGAAGTGACGTTGGATGCCGCAGAGAAATCGACAGGAAATTCCTGGTCCATGCGAAACAAGGTAGTTGTCGGATTACTTCTTCGATCACTGAAGATGGCACGGCACTGCGAGAGCTGTTCGACCGCCACCAGATTCTGTTCCAACAGCTGATCGCGGATGCCAGAATATACTTCCCAGCACGCAACCTGCAGTAGAGTACTAGTGACTTGCCAAGGAAGTCCAGACGGTGAGAGCAAGTCATGACCATGCTGGAACAACGATGGTGCATTCTGCGAAGCGACACGAAAACGGACGCTGCCTTCCAGTGGGGCAGCACCTTGATCTCGGTATTAGTGGAGGAATCTAGTACATACGGGCGGAAATTGGGACCAGTCTTGAATACCTCATAGTCGAGCCGTATCTGGGCTCGACGCTTCGCAAAGGATATTTGAGGGGATCTCCGATGCGACAGATCGAGGTGGTCGCTGAGCACAAGGAAAGCTAGATTCAAGGTGGAAATCGCGGTTACTGAGTCTCGGACGGCCGTGACATTTTCTATATTTTCTACCAATTTGGCGATTCGACGGAATTTTGGAAAAACCACACACCTTGTTTTACCGCTTGTTAAGAATAGATGTGCGTGGGGTACGCAGGTGGAGGACAACGAGCGTGGGGAAGGAGCGTGGAAGGCGCGGATGTGCGCTGTGGTACCGTCGATGCGCGGGAAGCTAGACAATATTGATTAGCTCTTCACTCAGCCAGGATGTAGGCAGAATGAATATATTGTATGTACCTAGACAATATTGATTACTGGATGGTAAAGTAAGTAAATGAATGCAGCAGTTATAAGTAAGGACGTACGCTCTTCACTCAGCCAGGATGTAGGCAGAATGAAGAGCGCCGTCGTACGTGGCACCGTATGTAATGATCGTGCATTCTAGCCGTCGCGCGTACGCTACGCGCGACCTTACCTCCGTGCGTACTTGCCCTAAATATTCCCGCTAACACTCCCCCTCAAGTCGCGCGGAGTTCCGCGAGTTATCGCAGGTTTGTGCGAACGAGGAGCTTGATGAGCTCGTTGACAGTAGGGTCGTTTGCGGCGGCACGGGAGAGCGGAATGGTGCCGGCGTCGATGGCTTGGCGAATGTGGTGGTAACGCAAGTTTACGTGCTTCGTTCGAAGCCCGTTGTTGCCGCGCGCGATGGGGCTGCGGTGACTGCGAGATGGCGAACGGTAGATGGGATAGTGGCCCGGCGTATGCGCCTGGGGCTGCGCTTCAGGCGAGCGAGGGCGGTTGTGCCGTCTGCATGATGGAAGCTGGCGTGGGTGGCCGTGAGCGGATGCGCTCGGTGGTTTCGATTCGGTTTGATCGATGCTGTGGGTCTGGTAGTGACCGTTGGCGATGGGTGGTGTGTCCCGAGGTTCGGCATCGTCGCGCGTCGCGCGTTCGCGACGGTGGTGGAAGGAAGAGGCGTTTACGTCACGCATATCACGGTGTCCCAATTTGGTAACTCCGTCTTCTTCTTCTGCACTCTCCTCGTGCTCGTCTGTTGGGCTCGCTGGACTCGGGCTCGCCTCGCGCGCAGTTGGCGCGTCTTCAATCCTCGATGTCGGCGCTGATCGCGCTCCGCTTTCGGCAATATCGGCTCGGACGGCGGTGAGCGCAAACAGGCCCCGTGAAGCTCCACCAAAGGAGTGTCCCAAAATTTCGTCAAATCTGACCTCAAAAAGCTTACGGTTTGGCGGCTTTGGGACCTAAAAAAGCTAACATGGGACAAGGCTAGTCACGTGGGCGTCCAAAATTCCGCCAAAATCAACGAAAATCCTAATTTTGCGCTCGCGCCGTCTAGATACACTATTTGGGCTGGCGCAACTTCAACGTAGCCAAGCGACACACTTAAGATGGTGTCAACGAGGGGTCCACCATGAGCTTTGAGCTCAAATCCCTCCTCAAAAAGTTTACCCTCGGACAAGGCTGGCGAGTTTTGGGCCTAAAAAAGCTTAACTTCGGACAAGGAAATCGCGATTTTTCGCCCTAAAAAAGCTATAATTTGAGACACTCCTTTGGTGGAGCTTCACGGGGCCTGCGCAAACGCTCCGCGTAGGCAGTCTTCTGTGAATACCGTGTTGGCGGTGGGTTCGCGCGTCGGTAATACACTCGAGGGGATTTGGGCAGCGCCTCGTCCGCCCGTGGAGCCGGTTCCCTCGGCTATGTCACGTAGCCACTGTGTGGGCTTGCGTGTGCGTGTGGGGCGGGACGATTCGGGTGCGAGTTTGCGTGGTGGCGAGCTGGGAGGCGATAGGGACGCGGTGGAGGGTGCGGAGGGTACATTCGCGGGTGCTGGAGGTGCGTCGGTTGCTGCTGGAGGTACGTCTTGAGCTGCTGGGAGATTCTCCGGTGCTGATTTGTTTGAAGGATCTTCGGGGACTGCATCAGGAGCGTCGCGAGCACCATTTTCACCTAGCTCCCCCTCGATCGGGACGCTCGGGTAAGTAACGTCCTCAGGCTCCCCCTCAAACCTTACATTCCGTTCCACTGTAACTGTACGCTTCTCTGGCCAATAAATTCGATGACCTTTTGCGTGCGCATCGATTCCCACCCAGCGGCACGGCTTTGCCTGTGCGTCAATTTTCGACGCGTGCTCCAGTTTCACCCAGATGTTCGCGCCGAATCACCGGATCTGTGAGAGATCGGGCTTGTCACCCGTGGCGCGCTCGTGCGGCGTCGAGTCGATTGTCTTTGCGGTCTCGGTACGGTTGTGGAGCCAGGCTGCGTGTGAGAGGGCTTCCAGCCAGAGGGATGCGGGTAGGTCTGCAAGGCGAAGCATGGAGCGCGCATGCGCAAGCAGTGTCTGCAGGACGCGTTCGGCGCTGCTCTGTATACACCGGACGAACTTTAAGCCCAACGGGTTTGTATTTCTTTCCAGCGAACACCGAAAAAGGGGGCATCTGCGGATGCTCGTTGATAAGGTGTGAACTCGAACACACCTGAAATAAATCGATTTTTGCGACCTTTCAGTTGGTTTGACTGATAAAACCCGTGAATAAGGTTAGAAGGGTGCTAGTCAGCTCCCAACGACGGAGCACTAGGCTGTTTTATGCATTTGAAAGCCAGTTTATTAATATTTGAACCACACTGGTCATAACACTGCTCCTGCAATCTGTACAGTTTGTGCAGATTCGCTTGGGTAATTTATGGATGCTATGCCATTAAACACAGAATGGGAAGATAGAAGGATATTATAAACAGCTACAGGAACCAAAGATAACTTGTCCGCGGTCATTTGAACTCTATTTGAAGAGGATTTCCCAATTTGGAATCTAGTGGTTGAACTTACGGATCTCTGGATTGTTCCGGAGTTTGTTCACATGCAATTTGGAGTATGGATGTCTTGCAGAGGTCTGGAGTATTTTTCCATTGGTCTGGACAGTCTAGACTCTGTCAGAATAAAAAGGAAATAAGCTGGGAAAAGATAGGAATCAGAAAGCTGTACATTCTGCTCGGAGAATGGTTTCTTTTGGAGAAAGCGGCCAAAGTGACCTTGGATCGAACAGGGAGGACATTAGACAAGGCCTAGGGCAATACGTGATAGGTCTAGAAGGACTTGGATGCACTTGTCAAAGTCTAGACTGTGGATACAGGCTGTGCTTAGAAACAATTCAAAAGGCTGTACATTTCCCTTGGGGAAATGGCCTTCTCCTCGGAAATTGCATCAGAGGGTTGCTAGGACTGATACAGATGACTCATGGGTGCTGTTCTCTCAGTCTCACACGGAGTTTTAACCCCAGAAAAGCTGTTTTCTTCACACATACTTTATACCCTTTTAGACAAGCAACATGTATTTAAACTGGCATGTAAATTATGTACAGACAGTGAATCCCACCCCCACTTGTTGGCAATCAGACCTCTCAGGATCGGTTACCTGATGTCTAAACTTTTGAGCTTATCCTGGTTGAATCAAGGCTTCACCTTTGCTCTTCAATCCAGTCTTAAGTCTCTTGCTAGGCCTTGTGCCATTTAAAGTCCAACAGTGGGTTCGTTGTGGTTAGTAACTGAGGGTAATAAATTTGTTACATCATTTCAAACACTGTTAGTGTTAAGAACGAAAGGTTAAAAAGGTTGTCCTTTGAGATTGACGGTCGATACACCTGACCCACTTCCCCGAATACACAACTCGGCATTTGAGTTGTGTATTCGGGGAAGTGGGTCAGGTGTATCGACCGTCAATCTCAAAGGACAACCTTTTTAACCTTTCGTTACAGTGTCATCTCACATGGGCTAATGCTGGCCTGGGCAGTTAGCTAAAAGGGATATAATGTGTTGGAAAATGGCTGAACCCAGAATCGAACTGGGGACCTCTAAGTGATTGTGCCACTAGTGCTCTTTCCAACTAAGCTATTCTGCTGATAGTGTGCAAGGAAGAAATCCATACTGCAACATAATGTGTCTTGGACCATTAGAAAGGTGCTGGACAACGATCCTGGTAAAGGATTGACGTGAGAAGTCGCTAATGGAGCAACTGTGGAAAGTGTCCAACCATCCTGGAAATGGATTGGGGCTACTGCACATCCCTGACTAAGGGTGTATTATGAAGGATTATCCTTCTGAATAAGAGGGCTTACTGTTGGACATCATCTGACGTCTTCAGGACTGCCAAGAGAAGGTTGGACTTGGTTGATCTATCAATTGACTAAGAACCATACTCGGGTACAGGGAAGCGACAGCTATCACAGTTTTCAGACAAATCACTTAAACGGTTCAAAGCGGACATAAATTCTCATTCAAGAATAGAGCACTCGGGTAGAAATTCTTAGGCTAAATAGGATGATGTTTTCTGTAAAGATTTTGCTGACCTGACTTGCTGAATGTTTGACCTGTTTTCATCTATCTATCAGCTTCCTAACTTCATATGTAAGGTCTAGAGTGTATAGGACATCCCTAAAATTTGCTCTCAAGGCTCTCCATCTAGTTTATACTTGTAAGTGACTGTGGGTTGGAACATTTTTGGTCATCTGCAGCAAAATCAGGTGCAATAAATATAACCCATCTGCCAAGCACATACCCACCAATTTCAAAGCTCACTTTTGTGTTAGTGGTGGCCATTTAACCCAAAGAACATGCACATTGAGTTAAAACAAAAAAGCCCTCCAAATTGATGCTGTAAACACCTGATTTCTGGTTACTTTTTGTGATAACAAGTAAAAGGTTATAAACCTTGGCATATACCCTCTACTCTGCCCTTCCCTTTCCCCTCTACTTCCCATTCTCAGGTTCAGACACAATAAAGGGGAAACATATATTAAGAAGATAGATTACATATGAACATAGAACTGCTTCATGCTGTATATACCCGACTGTACTCACAAGTAAGGACATCAAGCCACTGCTGAAACAGCGTGCGTGACCATGGAACTCACAAGTTCCGGACAAGGGTGGACAGAGTATGTAGCCCAGGATGGAGACGACACCAGACAATGACATGTGGGGGTAGGGACAAATGTAGGGTCAGGATACTTGCCTATGCAGAGATGAGAAATGTCACTTGCGTGGACCAAGAGACTTCAGACTTGAAACTTGAGATGTGCGGAGGAGTTACAAACTTGCAGACCACAACTTAAAGACCAAACAGTTTGTGACCAGGGCTTGAAGCTCGAAGGGCAAGTACTTGAGAATAGTTTGAGCATGGTGACTTGAAGGAGACTTGTGAGAGAGCTTGAACTTTTCTTTGAGGACAGCAACTTGCAGCAACTTGAGGGTGAACGGCCCGAAAGGACTTGAAGGAGAATAGCTTGAAGCCACCTGAGGAAAAGCAGCTTGAAACCCCAAGGACCAAGCCCACTTGGAGCAACTTGACTTGTAGGAGGGTGAGGAGACGAAAATGGGAGCCAAAAGTGGTGGGGAAGGTGAGAGTTGAGCAGATGAGTTGAGTGGGGCATGATGGTCGAGAAGAGAGAAGCACGACAGTGGGATCAATTTGTATCAAAACATCATACACTCAGCAGTACCGCCGCCGTATACATTTTTACTATAAATTCGGGCCAGCTTCGATTTTTCCCCCGCTCCCCACCATGCGTCCGCTGAGCTTGACACCCACTTTTCCCCTCACCCTCATATTATGGTCAAGACATTGCACCCCGTCGTCACCGTGCTGGCTGCTGCTGCCGGATCAGTAGGCACGCACCCAGCGATACTGAACTGCGATTCCAGGAGGTTCGATGATCCAGGCGCCCTCATCGTGCGTACTGTTCGGCACTGCGCAGAAAACTGGGTATACTAACACTGTGCACGTTTCCAGAGTGCACCTGTTTCCTTCGATTCCGCACCAGCTGCCGGTATGGGCCAGAATTCCGCTGCCGAAACACAAAAGCAGGAGCAAGCCGTGGCTGTTGCATCAGGCATGGAAAGCTCAGCCTCGACTGTATCGTCTGCTTCCCCCCAGGCGGAGCCCTTGTGCTCATAGCCTGACTGGCCAGCTTCTCAGGCCCAAAGCTAGGGGATCCGATGTTCGGTTTGAAGACTCGGCAGCCATGTTCGACAACGACAACACCGACAACACCGACAACACCGACAACACCGACAACACCGACAACACCGACAACACCGACAACACTGATGGCAGCGGCAGTCTCTTCTTCTCTTTCTTCTATGATTGTTTCTTTTTTATGATGGTGTTTTGGTTTTATCTACTGGCTGGCCTTTTATGATTCCGAAGACTCAGAAATGAAGGTGCATGCCAGATTGGAGTAGCCTCTTGCACCAATTTCCCGCTCATGTTCACCTCCGGAGTACATATGTCGGGAACCGGTATGCACTAGTCTGACACTAATCCTACTGTTCTTTCCTTTTCATAAACACAACGGGTGCTCCAACACACAGGAAACGAAACAGTGGAGAAGAAGTTCTCGTAAAGTGAGAGTTGCAAGTGCTTTTCTATCATTGGGACTGCAATTGTGCTGGACTGTGCCTACGATTGACTGGTACATGCGTGTCTGTAAACACTGCGAACAAGGTTTCTGAGTAAACTGTATGCGCTTCTCATCAACCTGAAGCCTGGTGTCAAAATTAACATCGCCTCCGAAAACCATGAAGGTCGTCACAACCATGACAAAAATCGCCGTACAGGGCACACCGACGCCGATGAGAGGCATATTGGCCAGCTCCGATTCAAATTCCATATTGTGTGAACATCGCTCTGAAGTGAGGTGATCAGTCAATTTTCTGGTACTTATATCCAAGACGAGTAGTTTCAACTCACTGGCAATCAGGTACGTTACCCTCAGGGGGACAGCCACAATATGGCCATAACGATACCCCTGTTAAACATACACTGCCACAGCAAATCTGAGCGATGAAACAAACCGGTCCAGACTCAGGGAAACAGCAGCATGTTGAAAAACTTCAGTAGTTGGACCCCGTACGGTAATCATAGAGCTAGTGCCCACAACAAGAAGAAAATCAGTGCTAAGAATCCGGCGATTCCAACCAAGATGGCGCGGAGCACATTCCAATGAACCAGACGGGTAAACATAAAAGCCATTATCCTGTAGATGACTGGAAGGGTTACCAACGATAGCTCTCCTGGCGCTTTGTTTTATTCCCTCACCTGCCCAATAAACCCCTGCCGGCAGCGCTGCGAAAAGTCCGAGTGCTCCAAAGCGCACGGGCCTTGAGAAATCCACTGTCAAAAACCACGGCGCAATAGACGGGGCCACTGGTTCAACTATGGATACCCAATATGAGCTTAGATTGATGCAATAAGTCAGCAGTATGCACACTGGAATGTAATTTGGGTGTATGTACATGAGCGCCCAGACAACTCCCATTGTCCAGTCTAGGTTGGTTGGTGCCATCGTCTCCCAGAGATAGGTGGACACTGCTTTGTATGTGCCCAGAATTAGCAGAACTGAGGTATTGAGGATTCTCCAGGGCGTGATTTTCACGTGGGGGTGCGGAGACCCCACTGGAGACGAAGCAGCATCATCGGTATCTCTGGAACAAAAGCAAGCAAATCAAGACTTGTCGAGGCATGTGAAGAAAGAAATACCCAGGGGGACTCGAGCTACTGGACATCAATACCGTCAAGCTTCCAAAGAGTAAGATGCGGAAGATCCGCCAAGCTCTGGTGAGGATATCCATGATGGTGACTCCCTCTTGGTGTACTTCAACGCTCAAGGAAAGCACATTGAATATATTGCCAACAGTGATGTCAAATTCTTGCCATTGGGTCTGGCCTCTGGACGAGCTGGGCATGTGGGGAGTGGGGTGAGAACAGCTCAGCTATAGCTATGGTAGGTGGCATCTGCGCCTCAATCTACACAAGGGGTAATGTATTACTTGTAGCTGGCTCGGATGCCGGTTGGGTCGTTGTCATTGACATGAAGTGAGTTGGATAGAGGTCAAAGGGAAGGCAGACGGTGTGGGCAATGTGGCACGGTGAAGCTGTCAACTGTTGGCATCTTACAGCTTCTGCTCCGGATGCAGTAGTGGGACGGTGGCAATCCTCCGCCTAAGAGTTGTTGGCTAGCATTTTGGGTGAGCGTTAATCAATCTTCTATTAGGGTTGTTCACACCTGGCCTTTTTCACGCCCTTTTTCCGCCCTTTTTGCCAATCTCTTCATTAAATGTTTTTTGCCCAGTTTTTTCCCCCCTTTTCAATTAGAAGTACAAAAGGGCGCAAAAACGATGCAAAAAGGGCAGGTGTGAACAACCCTATTGATGCGACTTGGTAAGGCACGTGATCGCGCTTTGGACCACCTTTCACACGATTCCGCATCTGCTGTTGTACTGCCTCCAGTGCTGCTGACAGCAACCATCGCCTTTCGTTCAATCGAAATCTCGGGCTGGGCCGTTGCATACTTACTGGAACTCGACTGAAGCAGTTCGAGTTGCTAGGCCAGTTGATATCCGGACTTGCCGAGTAGTGACTTGCAGTGCGGGATCGTCGCCGGGATTTGGCGATACGAAAGCAGAGGGTACTAACACAGCTTCCCGGCAGCCGCATCCTTTGACCGTGACCACTTCTTTTCAAACTCAATGTCCATCATTAACTTGACCACCGTATTGCTAGAGGAGATTACTTGCTGGGTCTTCTGGCACTCTTCTTTCGAGGACCATATACTAATAGACTTCCCAGATTCCTGCTGAACACAGCAAACTCCGAGTCGTCTGCAAGAACTTTAAGTCTGCCGTTGCACGCTCCTTTTTCTCTTCACTTGTTTGGATGTGCATAGATGTCGGCTGGAACTTGGACTTTCGCACCTGGAGGCACTGGCTGCGGGGAACACTCAGTGGTCACAGTTTGCGCGCACCCTTAAAATCAAAATGCCTCTCTCCGGCCGTCGCCGCTGGGGTTGACACAAATGAGCTGCAGGTGGTAGAAAGCCGACTGGAGCAGTCCCTCCGACCAGCTCTAGATTCACTAAAAAATATCTGAACCGTACTGTAGGTAAGTGTTCCATTTAATCATTCAAACTTTGATGTTTGACGCAGGCCAGATGGACATTCACGCCCTGCACCGGAAACTCACGGTGGACGGTCGAAACCGTCCACAGCTTCAAGGGCTCCCTAGCTCTGCTAGAGTACTTCCAACTCACATCTGACTTCGCGAAAAACTTGGACTGCTCCTTCGATCACATTACCTATCTTCGAAAATTGACTCTTACATCGTCCGACGCAATGTCTTTAGGGGCGCTCTGCCAAACGGTATCTCATATGGTTGGCAATAACCCACATCTTTCTGCTCTTCATCTCGCGACGAAGCATCATCGGAACCATTCGCCTTTGCATGGCTTCGCCGACCTCTTCCGCAGTGTCGGACAACCCCTCCGGCTTACCGAACTCCGTCTGTTTCAGTACGGCCTGTGATTAGATCGCGGCACTGTACTTCTGCGATCTCTCCAGTCTCTTTGGCTGTTCAGCAGAAATGCAACAACGTGGGACACCCTGCGCGTGGAACGTATACATCTATCTGAACTCCACACCAACATGATGGTGGAAGGGCTCATCGAGTATATCTCCTCGTACTCTGGCCTCGAGCACCTCACCATTGTCCAAGCGGATGACGAATTCGAGGGCAGAAAACCTAAAGCAATCCAATCGGCGCGCAGACAGATTTTTCAGCGCATTGCCCCCACCATCAAACCTCGCTTGTTGCACTATCGTGTGGAGGTTACAGTGCTTGCGAGGGTCGATGGAGTTTCGGGAGTCACAAGGTCGGTGTGCTGGAACAGCTGCACAAGATGCGGGTTCTCGGATGAATATGAACTCAGTAGTGGCCGGGAGGCTCGAAAGTGATGAGGACGGGCGCAATATGGTGGTCAGTCCTATGCTTATATTTGATGCACCCATGAACAGTTATGTATATTCAGCATCGTTTCCTCGATTTGTCGACCAGCTTCCCATATCGGACGCGGTTATAATGCCTTTGTTTCCACAACAATTTATGGTCAATCCTTGCGGAAACGGCTTCATAAGTAACAGAGGTATCATCATTGGAGAAATCGACGCAGTTGTCCGAGTGTTCAAGTCTCGCGGGAGTCAGACGTTGGGAACTGGGGTCCTTACTAGCTATAACTACTACAAAATGGAGGGCATCGAGGGCCGCTACTGTGCGGTTGAATCTGCCAGTCTTGCCGAGCGGAAGCTTTATCTCTATGATCACCCTTTCGGAAATCGGAGAAACAAGTTGTCGTATTGTTAAAATGTACTGTCAATCGCAGGGCCAATATATTTACCTGTTGGATTGTGGACATTAAATTTGGCTGCGCATTATACTGTCCTTAAGTTGCGAGTCCTGTGAACCGTCGCTCAGATCTTAGATGTCTTCATTGATTCGAAAAATATTCAAACCTGAACATACACAGATCACAACTCACAAATATTCCCGATTCCCTTGAGAACCAACTGCTATTTTTATTCGAGAACATTGTATATATATATAAACAAAGAACTCGCTTTGAAGTTGCAAATACGGTAACACAGTCGGCAGCCGATCACAGCTCCATTACCTGACCCGGCGCATCAAATCGGCAGCCGCCCTCTTGCCGCGGCAACCGGTACCATGATTCAACGGCATAACGCGTCTCTCCCCCGGACACATATTTATATCTCAAGGAGTGCCTCCCACGCTTCGCAGCCTTCCGTTCCTTTGCGCTATCATTTCGAGTGAGAGGATGGATGAGGCGGACGAGGCCCGAAAAATCGTTCCAGACTTGGCCGATGCATGTCCAAAGCCTTGAGGCATGCTGCTGTAACCTTAGTGAGCAACCCAATCTCGAAACTTCACGAGTGTCCAGATGCTGACCTTCTCAAAGGTCGTCGGGCTTGGAGGAAGGAGGATACAATGTGGGAGGACTATCCATTCGACGTGTTTCCGGACTTGGCGGGCATCCCCTTCGTTTGAGCCTTGTTTTGAGTTTCTCTCCCTCTGGTTTATGCTTGCGTACCGGCGTATCCGCAACATATAACTATATGTTCTAGTCACCCAATCTACTCATCCGATCGTCCCTCATAGAAGATGGGTTTGATGCAAGAAAATGCGAGGTTGCCCCAGACTTTTGAATCGTCGAGCCTCCGTAGTCGCTGGCAAGTGAGTTGAACCGCCGAAAGTGGGTGCGTGAAG
>JARKIC010003148.1:0-32403 GCA_029378375.1 Mycena olivaceomarginata | reverse complement strand
TTTGATAAACTTCTTTCTTTGATGCATAGGGTTGTCCTTGATGAAATTGAACCCATTATGGTTCAACATGACATCCGCCTCTATGTTAGGCAATCACTTGATGGGGCCAACTGGATTACACGTCATCCCTGGAAAATTCAGAAAGAACAGGCAGAAGAAATAACAACTCGGGCCAATGGACTCTTTGTTTTTGCAGCTACAGCTGTTCGTTATGTTCTTGCAGGACTGCCAGGAACACCCCCACAAGAATCTGTTGATGACCTCCTAGATGGTGAAGCTCTTACCAACCTGCATGATCTATACCTCCGGATTGTGAATTATGCCATCCCATTTGCAGCCCACAGAGACCGGCGTGCTCAACGCTTACATAACCGCACCATGAAGATTCTGAGTACAATTTGCAGCTCTTGCAACCTTGGATTGCCAGAGTCTGGCAGACTTGCTTGAACTGGAATAAAGAAGTTCTTCTGGGGACACTACTCCCTCTGAGTGCTGTGATCTATGTTTCTGATACTCCAGGGACAGCAATCAGAATAATCCATCTCTCATTCAGAGAGTTTATGACATCATCATATATTCAAAAGGACCGGCCAGAAAATCCTCTGTGGCACAAACAGTCAGCAGCAAGCTCTGGTGTCTGCTCTTATGGAGGTGCTGAACAAACAACTGAAATTCAACATCTGTGATCTACCAACCTCATACTTGCGAAACATTGACATGCCAGATTTCCAGTGGCGACTTGACACCTACATCCCATTGCATCTCCAATATGCTGCTCAATTTTGGGTGGATCATCTAGTGGAGACAGCCTATGGTTTATGCAGTGGCCAGGGAGTGCAGGACTTACTGTTCAAAAAGTTCCTGTTCTGGCTGGAGTTGTTGAGTTTACTTGGGAGTGTGGGCTATGGACAGCAGGCTCTAGCTAAATTGATAGTTTGGGCAAATGAGGTATGTCTAGGAATGATCTTATGAGATGTTATGAGGACTGAAGATCATTAGAGCACATCCTCATCCAATTTGTGACTGATGCCAGAAGATTTATTTACTTCTTCTGGGATGCAATCAATCCAAAGTGCTCCTCACATTTATCTATCAGCACTGGCCTTGGCACCAGAGCAGTCTGCAAATCTTCAAAAGATTCTCAGATGAATTCCCGCAATTGTTATCAATTACAAAGGGGAGAATGAAACAGGGGTAAACACAATTGCCTGTTACTAGAGAGCCACACCAATTGGGGTCACCTCAGTTGCCTTCTCACCTGATGGCAAGAGAATTGTGTCTGGCTCCTATGACAACACTGTGCGCATTTGGGATGCAGAGACTGGAGCTGCACTCAGGGAGCCACTGGAGGGGCACACCGGGAGGTTGCCTCAGTTTCCTTCTCACCTGATGGTAAGATAATTGTGTCTGGCTCCTGGGACAACACTGTGCGCATTTGGGATGCAGAGACTGGAGCTGCACTCAGGGAGCACTGGAGGGGCACACGGATCAGGTCACCTTAGTTGCCTTCTCACCTGATGGCAAGAGAATTGTGTCTGGCTCCGAGGACAACACTGTGCGCATTTGGGATGCAGAGACTGGAGCTGCACTCGGGGAGCTACTGGAGATGCATATTGAGGGTGTCAAGTCAGTTGCCTTCTCATCTGATGGCAAGAGAATTGTGTCTGGCTCCTATGACCAACACTGTGCACATTTGGGATGCAGAGACTGGAGCTGCACTCAGGGAGCCACTGGAGGGGCACACCAGTCTGGTCGCCTCAGTTGCCTTCTCACCTGATGGTAAGATAATTGTGTCTGGCTCCTGGGACAACACTGTGCGCATTTGGGATGCAGAGGACTGGAGCTGCACTCAGGGAGCCACTGGAGGGGCACACCAGGGAGGTCGCCTCAGTTGCCTTCTCACCTGATGGCAAGAGAATTGTGTCTGGCTCCTATGACCACCACTGTGCGCATTTGGGATGCAGAGACTGGAGCTGCACTCAGGGAGCCACTGGAGGGGCACACCAGCTCAGTCAGCTCAGTTGCCTTCTCACCTGATGGCAAGAGAATTGTGTCTGGCTCCTATGACAACACTGTGCGCATTTTGGATGCAGAGACTGGAGCTGCACTCAGGGAGCCACTGGAGGGGCACACCAGCTCAGTCCGCTCAGTTGCCTACTCACCTGATGGCAAGAGAATTGTGTCTGGCTCCTATGACAACACTGTGCGCATTTGGGATGCAGAGACTGGAGCTGCACTCAGGGAGCCACTGGAGGGGCACACCAATTGGGTCACCTCAGTTGCCTTCTCACCTGATGGCAAGAGAATTGTGTCTGGCTCCAAGGACAACACTGTGCGCATTTGGGATGCAGAGGACTGGAGCTGCACTCAGGGAGCCACTGGAGGGGCACACCAATCCGGTCAGCTCAGTTGCCTTCTCACCTGATGGCAAGAGAATTGTGTCTGGCTCCTGGGGACCACACTGTGCGCATTTGGGATACAGAGACTGGAGCTGCACTCAGGGAGCCACTGGAGGGGCACACCAGTGACGTCGCCTCAGTTGCTTTCTCACCCTGATGGCAAGAGAATTGTGTCTGGCTCCTGGGACTACCACTGTGCGCATTTGGGATGCAGAGACTGGAACTGCACTCAGTGAGCCACTGGAGGGGCACACCAGTCCAGTCAGCTCAGTTGCCTTCTCACCTGATGGCAAGAGAATTGTGTCTGGCTCCTGGGACCACACTGTGCGCATTTGGGATACAGAGACTGGAGCTGCACTCAGGGAGCCACTGGAGGGCACACCAGGGATGTCACCTCAGTTGCCTTCTCACCTGATGGCAAGAGAATTGTGTCTGGCTCTGATGACAACACTGTGCAGATTTGGGATGCAGAGACTGGAGCTGCACTCGGGGAGCCACTGGAGGGGCACACCAATTGGGTCACCTCAGTTGCCTTCTCACCTGATGGCAAGAGAATTGTGTCTGGCTCCCTTGAAAATACTGTGGCGCATTTGGGATGCAGAGACTGGAGCTGCACTCAGGGAGCCACTGAAGGGGTACACCAATTTGGTTACCTCAGTCACATTCTCACCTGTTGGAAGGTCTTTTCTCTCTGATTGCAATGATTTGCACCATATGTCCATGCAATGTTGATTGTGTTACTAATGGTCCGCCTCTGCAATGTTCCTGCTCTGTGAAGGGAAGGGGTTTACTCAATGTAGGTTCCTCCTCTATGCAAACCTTTGGTATGGACTCATTACCTATTACAGTCCCCTTCACCTCAAGTCCTCTTCTGTATCTCTCCACCTGGCAAATACACAATGGTTGGGTCTCCTGTCTTCCCTTGGAACTCCTTTTTTGGCTCCCCAATACCCTTTAGGGTTGGACTGTGTCTCCACACACCGCACTTGTTATAGGCCGAGAACAGACCTTGCTCTCATATGACAAGTTGTATGTGGTGCAGACTGGGCAAAGTGTTATTCCCAAGCAGAAAGCCCTTACTAAAGAATAAACATTTTGAGTTGCATCTTAGTTGATCCCTTTCCCCCTCATACTCAACTCTTCTCTTATGCCATGGAACCAGATTGTTCAACGACCCAGGTGATTACCCTCATTCCCTTTCCTTTTACTCCCCAATACCCATTTCTGCCTCATCTACCCCCCTTGCATCAACCCTTAATCCCTAAATGTCCTCCTCTCCGGTGCTACTCCTTGCTATTCACCAGCGATGTTCTCAATACTATCCTGGTCTATTCCCCAGTGGCTCATCCATTTTGCTTGTATTGTATTTTGCACTGAAGGGAAATGGAGTGTCAGCAATGCAAGCACCAGACAGGTAGGTTCAAATGCGAGGATCAAAATGGTGAGTCTGGTAAGGAGGATACATAATATGTAGGAAAGTGCGTGTGAAATAAATGACATATAAGGGGAATATCAATGGAATTGAGAATCATAAGCTTGCCATGAGTTAACTCACAGGTGACCTGGATCTGTGGCTGCAGGTGCCTGCGTCATCCAGAGCCCTACTCGGATCCATAGCTGACCCGCATTCATGAGTACCTGCCTCACAGGTTGTGGGTTTCCCATAGATCAACTCATGGGTATTTTTCATCTTTTGCTATTTTTCAGCGGAAAGTACAAGTTTTAAAGCACTTTTAAAACTTGTGAGTATACTATCACGCGCTGGGAACCTGGCCACCTTAGAGCATTTGGCCTAGCACTCATTCTGGGTGGGCTCTTCCCATAACCCGAGACCTTCAAATGAAGGGCATCCATCCTGTGCACAATTGGAGCATATTTGAGCCAATTTAGGTGGTGTTTTGACTCCCTCGTGCTTCCAGAAAAGGCAATTGACCCGGAAGCTGGCCACCACTGAAAGTCAACTGTTCCCAGGCAGGAAAGTGACCTCGCTGTATATAATAATGTTCAATAGATTCAAATGCTTGATTCTAGACCTTTTAGAGCTACATATGACCAATAAAAGTCGGAGTATTAAATCGTTCTGATGGATCAGGAGAGCCGCGGGATCCCTCCCTACATTAAAATGGGGCTCCCGGGCTAGTGAGAGGACAAATTTGGCCAAAATAGGTTGCATGGGAGATAATGAGAGGCCGATCGACGTACCTAGACCAGTACTTTGTTTCCCTCGACCATTCTGTAGAGAACCCGACATTTAAACTTCCAGACCACAGAAAAGACGATGATTTTCTGTACTC
This sequence comes from Mycena olivaceomarginata, assembly GCA_029378375.1. Taxonomy (NCBI): domain Eukaryota; kingdom Fungi; phylum Basidiomycota; class Agaricomycetes; order Agaricales; family Mycenaceae; genus Mycena; species Mycena olivaceomarginata. Next base: position 27,710 of record JARKIC010003148.1, on the reverse strand, counting down.
CTCGCCTCGAGAGAGGTATCAGAAGAAGATAAATTTGGGGTATGCTCAAAACTGATGACTTACCCATCCAGGTTGACTATGCCAAGTGTTAGACCTGCAGCGTCATATGCTTGTTTGATACAAGCTTCGTCGCGCGTGGTCTTCAAGTTTGTATGGTCATCATTTTTGAAGATTAACACTGAGTAAGGGGAAGTATATAGCCCCTTGCATGCCTGGAGAGAAGCCTGACATCAAGGAAGAACAACAAGCCTCAAAAGTCGTAAATTGACCAACAATTGGTGGAGAAAGAAGCGAAATGGCTGCTCGGGGTTAAGAAATTGATGTTCTCACCCTTCGGGCCGACATCAACTGCGCCACTGCTTACCATCAACGCATCACTTTGCCTGAAAAATTGGCATAGATGGGCAACATGGATTGTATTCCACCCCCAAGGGACAAATATGACATATGGGCAAATATCTAGGCTCATAATTGAGAAGTGGCCAGCTTCCTAGTGTGGCCAGCTTCCTAGTCAGAAATAGTAACCTTCTTTCAAAAATTGCTACCTGGATCTGTAACTGACCCATGGCTGCAGGCACCCAAACCTGCGAGTGAGCATTCCCACAAGTATTTACATAGGTCAACCCGTAGTGACTTGCAGGTGACCCGCACTCATGACAGCCCTTAGAGAGTCAGATGGTCATGACTGTTGGGCCAGGTATTTCACATTGCAGGCCTCAGATGATCCTACAACATGGATCACTTAGCTGCCCATGTCCCAGGTATTGCTGCTCCTGAGCCTCTGCACTGACAAACATGGGTTTCCCCAGATATCTGGGGGGAAAATATCCCCTCGCTACACTCCAGCATGGATGAGAAGGTGAATAAAGTGGTTTAAACTAGTATCTCATGATAAGTTACATTTGTAGTCAAAGTCTCTCTTGGGCATAAACAAATTTTGGCATGGGTTTGGTGGCAGATTCTGGACAGAGCAGTTTAGAGTTGTCCATCTGAGAGGACTGAATGAGTCAGGTTGACACCAACATACCCAACACCAGCCCCTGGCAACTATTGAAAGTCATCATGTATGCAGGTGCTAAAGGAAATTTGCTGTGGGCCCATGTGCAGCTTGATAGGAGCATTGGGGCAAAATAATACAAGGAATGAGGGGATCATCATCAATTCAGTGGATGGTCCAACTGATTCTTTCCAACTGCTGGCTGTAGTGCTTAGAAGGTATAAACATATTCTGCTGAACATTGACTAGTACATTACCAAGGATATACTACCACTAAAAGCCCAAAGTCATCATTCAGATGTAGAATCCTCCCATCGAGGACTAATGACTGCACAGAAGATGGAGATAAAGCTGGTAAGGCCGACAACCAGCATGGCCCACTACCAAAATCAGGACACAATGTCATGAATCACCCAGGTTCTACTTTTTCACACAACACGTCTGTATGGATACAGATGCGTCTTAGCAGCACGGGAGTCTCATGATGCCACCACGTGACCTTCTCACGGTTGAAACCCAGCCATGGATTCTAATGCTGCAGACTCAGGGAGTCTGCACCACAGGATACAGAAGACGTTAGGGACTAGGAACCTGTACAGACAGATCCTAGTCCCCAGACGCACCACAGATGACACAGAAGCGTACACAAAGTACATGACTGGTTGCAAACTGATCAGGGTTTGAACCACTGAATAAGATGACACTCAGGATTAGGAAACCCGAACGTCAGGTCTCCTAAGTTCTCCGACGCCACGGAAACAGACACAGAGGAGTCTAGGAGTATCAGCATTAACACTCCTTAATGCTGCGGTACAGGAACTGATCGCGACTGACCACAATCACTTTAATTTATTAGAAGCCTATATAAGCTCGGTAGAATCTCCATGTACAGTAGATTCTACCTCGTCTAATCTCAGGCTTCTACCTTGGCTTGACATAGGCATTGTCTCCACCCTGTCCCGCTTCCTCCACATCGTACTACGGGTTGTATCCATGCCCCTGGTTGTATACCTGAGTGGATACCACACCCTCTTTGACTTATTCTGGGTTCCACCTTGCAGCCCAACCTACGACATACGGCCTCCTAGGGAGGACACCATACAGTTGGTCTTACTGCTCGGGGAACACACCAGCTATTAGCATCTATTGGGTTTACCCTGGTTGAGGTTCTTGCCGAGTTACTCGCTGTTTAGCTGACCCAGAGGCTGTTGCTGACACACAAGTCAAATGGCATTGAAATGTGTGGTAACTAAATTGTGTGGTAATGACAGGATTTTTGGTAATGAGAACAGATTGGTCGCAATAGTCAGGAATGTCTTCGGGAAGCAATTTGTCAATATCTATCTCTGACCCTGTGAGAAACTTGATCCCACGTAACTTGCCAATCACTCGAGGATTGGTGAGGTCTACGGGATATTGTCCGCGATTTCATGGCCGTGCGTGTCCTACTCAAGTCTGATGCTCACAAGCAAAGGACAGTTTGATGTTATGTTGGTTCAAGAATTTTGGCCTAGCAAATGGAAGCTAAAAAACTAACTGGACTGGATGTCAAGTGCACCAAGAGATAAAACATTATTCGCTCATGCGCCGTCCCGATTGTTGGCGGGTCTCCAAAAGTACTTGGTTCCATGGGGGAAGGTGGCCAAGGCCAACAAGTGCGCGTCGAACACAAAGTTGGAGGAAGAGGTCGTTGCATACATCAAGGATCAGATCAAGACTTCTGAGATGAGGGAAGTTTTGTTTGAACCCGACTCGGCTCTGGGTGTTTCTGGTGCGTGATTTTGAGGCGGTTGATGCAAGAAGAATAATTTGAACACGTCCCAAGTTTTTAGTACTCCACAAAATAACACATCCTGGAATCCCTTCTGCAAACTGGCCTTGTTTGATTTGTTGCTGATAATTCTCGACTCCTCAGAGCCATAAATAGGGGCGTGTGTGTGTGAGTCAGTGTGAGTGGTATTTGCATAAACCCGTGCGGCTACGGCCCGCCGTGTCCTGTCCTGCTGTATTCTATTCTCATCCAGCTCCGTTCCTTGGGGCAACTAGGTTTTTTTGACGCTCAGCCACCATTCTCCCTCGCGCATCGACCATCAAACTGCTTTGGAGACCCCTCACGATTGTTTGACATATCCGTTCTTGCCCTAGGTTTCATATGATGTCGATCGTGCCTCGCTGATCCATCAGTGGATTTAATTTGCGCTCCATCCACGACCCGCTCCGGTGAACTCATTTCTCTCGATTCTCGCTTTCTTGGGTTCATGCTTCATGCCGCCCCACTGCGCCATTATCCGTTATTCCTGTCCCATGCCCTCTGGATTTTCTGGTCCTGTTGAATGCGTTTAAAACTCGCCTTGGCCAACTCATGTTCTGCTGCTCAGAGTGCACAGTTTGGGTTTGTCTTTTGATTTTATCTTATTTCAAAGTTCAACCTCAAAACTGAATTTCGGAAGGGGGTGCGAGGCCGCAAAGCGGCCGAGCAGCCGCTTGTAACCACTAGAGAAGACGGTGTAGAGTTCACCGACAGGTGATAAGGCTTCAGCAGGAGCGCCCCGTCGTGTCCTAGTCACAGAAAATGTATATAATATATTCACCGCACCTCCCAATACTGCCTCCGGAGGACCTCATGCAATCTCCCAAAGACGCCGCCGTGCCTGGTACAAAATTCGGCCCACTCCTCCTGCTCCAAGAACTGACAAAAGTTCCTCAAAACACCCACCTACGATCAAATCCGCATATCTCGGTGTCTGCCCCTCCAAAAACGGCCCCTCCTTCTGCAAATACATCCTTGCCAACCCAGTGATCCCCGTGTCAAATGCGCGGAAGATGCCCGCACGCTTCTCCGCATCCGCAAAGGCACCGATCAGGTCGTCCCACGCGGATACCCCCACGCGCTCCGCGAACAGCGCCTTCGTACGCACGGCACTTGCGGGCGGGAAGGCGCGCGCCATGTTCGGCGCTGTGAGTCCGACGTGCGCGAAGAACGTTGTGTCGACATGTGTATTGAAGTGCGCGTAGTTAGCGAGGTCCAGAGCGGTGGCTTCACGCGCGGTGCCCACGGCGTCGTGGATGTGCGGTGAGGAATAGTCGAGCCTGTGGCGCGTGCTGTCCACGGGGGAGAGCGCGCCGCCGCCCAGGCCGCGGCAAGGTAGTACGCGATGTCAAGCGAGTCGCCAAGGATGACCTTGGCGCCCGGGGTCGTGTCTTGCAGCATGGGCAGCATGTGGTAGTCCGAGCCGTCAGGAAACTTGCGTGAGGCGGGGCAGCGGAGGGCGGTGCGCGTGGCGTGGATGTCAGGGATTTCTACCCGCTCGGTGCGCTAGGGTGCTTTGGCAAAGTCGACCGCATAGCGCGCTTTGTAGGGGTTCGGTTAGGGTGTATGCTGTGGATGAGTCGCAATATCGTAGAGGACGAGGGCTGCGAGAAAGGAGGAGGAAGCGGACGACGAAGACGCCGAGGCCGAAGAAGCCATTTTTTGGAGGGCGGTGCGGTTTTCAGGCGGACGATGGGGCCACAGAGGTTTCATGGTAGAACGGCACCGACGCCCTCGCGTAACACGCGACAAGGAGTGGCAGCGAGACGTCAAGGCGGGACAGAGGATGCCTATGAGTCATAGACGTCATCGAAGAACGTGCCGAGGGCGGGCAATCAGGGGCCGTTTCCGGCAAAAATCCGGCCTTTGGAAAGAATCGCAGGTGCCGTTCCGGTGTTTGGCAAGGTGTTTGGCAAAAGCTTGCGAGCAAAATTGTATGCTAAACCTGAGGATCCTTCGAGTCTTTGTGCACCCTCCATTTATCGCGCACTGGGTGCATCGCAGACAGACCGAGCTGATCCTGCCCTTCCACCCTCGCACCATCCACAGCACATCGTCGGCCGGCGGCCGCGCCCCCGATTCTTCGCAGAAATGCGCAGATTATTGCAGAGGCTGTCTATCTGCTTTTCATAATTTGGTTTTAAGACCCTGGCAGAGCTCCTTAGGGCTGCCGCCGTGACCGTCGCAACGGTTCAACGGCAGCCGTCGAACGGGTGCCGTGCCCGTCCCGTTGGCAAATTTTCTTACCTTCCAACGGCCCGTTGAACCACGGCCGTGACGGCCGTTGAAACGGGTCTTGCAAAGGTGCTTTGAAACCACCCATTTTAGCATTTTTTTTCTGAGCACAGATGTGTATATCTACCGGGCTCAGCCATGGATGCCTCTTTTGTTTGCATTGGAGTGCTGTTGGTTAGAAACAGGCAGTAGATTTCTTGGGTTGCGTTGCCCGGCAAACTACGAGGTTGATTGCCGAAGTTCAACTGCAAGTTTGAGGTCGTTGTTTCCCGGCAAACGACAAAGGGATGCTGAAATGGGTGTTAAACCATAAGATAAAGGGAATCCGAGTCGAAATTCGCCGGTGTATCGATGAAATTGAGGTGAAATAACGAAATAAATCAACCACCCGTCGTTACGGCCGTAGCGGCCGTCCCGTCACCCGTCCCGTCCCGTTGGAGCTGTGGAAACTAGGAAAACGGCCGCCAAATCGACGGCCGTTGCCGTTACGGTAACGGGCGGCAGCCCTAGAGCCTCAGCTCCTCCGCGTCTACTGAACTAATATCTCGTTTCTTGAGCGGCGTCGCATCGAAGTTCTTTTCGACCTCTCTGACTTTTCTAACCCACTCAGATATCGTGGGATTACGCAGGTCATAGTTATCTTGTTTCGCTCTGGGGTTGGTTCGCTGGCCTCGACTGTCCATATCAATATTGACATGCCTTGAGAGCCAGGTATTCATTGTTTTTCCGTCTGCTTGAAGTCGACCGCTCAAAGTAGGATTGCGTACGTTCAGATTCGGCTGTGCTTTTCTGCAAATGGCCGACTAGCATCCTTGCAGTGACTCTCCTACTGGGATTCTGGGCTGGTGGCTGCGGATCACCGAACCATTTCTCCGAACATCCTGAGGATGGGCGCTTATGTTATACATGCAAAGACACCGAACCTGGTACGTGCAGAGTTTTTGACAACGCCGAATCTCGACCACAGCGCTCCCACATTCCAGGATCAGGCCACTTACGCAGCGCCCAAACCTGTTCGGGAGGCTGTATGGCGGTGTATTCCATGATTTTGGATTGGGACGCCGGCACTTCCGCCCAGCGCTGGTGGAACCAATATCCCTTTTCTTCTGCGGCTTCGTATCGGATTGAAATCCCCCGGATTCTTGGATTCCAGTCGATCGTGTACGTTGGTCGACTGGGACTGTGCAAACCAATCGATTGACACTTCATTCCATTCAGCATGTCGGCTCCGTTTCGTCTCATGACTACGGTCCTCCTCATCATCGCCGTATTAGCTTTTTGCATGATTTGTGCCGCCCTTCATTCACGCAGAATGCACAGTCATTCGTGAAATACGGCGGACCCGAACGGAAGGGCCCCTCTGGCGTTAAGCTTTGGCCAATTTAGTACCCATCCCAATACTTCAGGTATGGATCTGATGTATCCGCGGAAGAGATTGCACATACTGAGAGTTCGAGTAGGTAGCACAAATTGTGGTCGGGTGAGAAGGCGGCCCCAGTATTCGTCCCGCTGGCCAGAACCCTCGCAAAAAAAGTTCCCCAGGTGGCAAAGTGGGCATGGCCGTATTCAGGGGACCCGAGAGCATAGTCTAGGAGATTAAAAGCAGGGTGTGGTCACCGGAGTTGCCGCGCAGCATCGAGCACAGATGTTGTTTCATTTTGCGGTTATGATGCAACCGAACACCACATCCGGCCCTACGCAACCGATGAAGAAACTCAACGCAAGCTGAGGTTTCAGGAAAATCAGGCAATCAAGAAAATTAGCAAGTCTGCATAAATTCACAGCCAGAAATGCTGTTAGGGTTGTATTCGTAGCTTGACTAGGCGGCGCTCACCCAAGCGTCAGAGCCCGGTGAGCACCGCATCTAATCATTCGCTGAGGTTCTGATTCAACCCGCACCGTGGCAATGGTCAAGCTGCGTGACTCGCAGATCATTCCATGTTTGTGTGAATAAAAATATTGAACTTCTGGCCACAAGCGGAAGAATGGTGCCGAACCAAGTGAGTCTTTCCAAGTAAAAAAAACGCAACGAATTGAAATCATACCGGATTCAGTTTTCCAAGCAAGTGCGGTAAGTATATCCAGAGTTACCTCCCTTCCATATTCGCTTTGACGGATCACAGAATGTTCCGTTCAAATTCCTGTGATTGCGGCTCATTTATAAGGGCAAATTCTCAACCGAGCTCGGCTCGTCATTCACCGCAGATAAAAAAACCTTATGCAGTCAATCTTTAATTTAGATAATCGCACAGGATCATTCGTCTATTCGGTTTTCTCTGTAATGCTGCGTGGGGGGTCTCCATCCTAGCATTCGCACAATACCAAGCCGGCAAACGATGATTTAGCACACAGGAATATTGGTTCCACTTGCTGTCCACCCCAGTAGCTGAACACCAAGAGACGGAGAGGGTATTTTAACGAGGCATGGCCGCTATAAGATGACCGTCCGGACGGTATGCTTCTTCACTCACCAACTCACACCAATTACTTACCCCTCCTCCAATATATACTGCTCATCATGTGCCGTTGGCGTCAGTGAGTCCCTTTCTCTCTTTCTCTCTTTCTTCTCCATGGAGGGAACCCATAACTGACCCCAGAAACAGTGTGCGAAATCTTTTTACCCCGCTGTGGCCACGCCGAGAATCTTGTGAGTTTGTTGCCAATATTCAATGGAATTATGTCTAAACCTTTCTCCCGTAGCCCCCGTTTGAGGTATGGTTCCATCCTCTTTAATCTACTAGCAACTGACGCCTAGTGTTCTTGAAGGTCAAGTGCTCAAGTACTCGGTGCAAGTTTAGCCCCAGCCATCCATCTGGTTGTGTTCCACCCACTTGCACCCGCACCTGCAATCAATAGTGAGCGGGATACATTGTTCAAAGGCGATTTAATAGGTCTCCTTTCCCAGTCATCTTTACCCGGAACAGTACAGTGAGTCCTTCCCATCTCTCTCTTCGTTATGCTCCGCTGACTCCTGAATAGCCCCAAATATTGATGGATTTTGTTCAGCGTGCAGCCGGCGCCGCTAGTAGAGACCAGAGGATTTCCTTAGACAGGTCTTGTAATTCATAGACGAGTTGTAGTATTAAGCAAACACATTCTTTTAATCAGAGACTCGGCGCACCTCTCGAAGCCGTCGTTGCCTGGGCTGGGCCGCCTTTGTCCAATATGTCGTTTAGTATGTGTACGCGAAGGAACTGGGCATGGCGGGTAGCCACTGGCAATCTTTTTCACGTGAGCTTGGCCTAATATTCCGCATTCATTTCTCCTCGCTCGGGGTCTGAGAATCCTCCACCGACGTCTCTTCTCGAGTTGAATCCATACGGGGTCCATTTCAATAAATACCCCGAGTCTGCGATGAGCGAGATGTTACCCGTCATTTTTAATACCGAATCCAACCCGAATCAGCATGCCTCCAGAGAAGAGGGAAAAGGACACATCCGAAGAACCTCCATGACCCGCCGCCGAACGGGATTCTCCTCCGAATCCAATATCAATTGAGAAGATGTGCGGCAGAGAAGTCTTTTGCCGCTGAAATTCTGTTTTTCTTCAAATTGCCTTAGGAAAATGAGAACCATGACTTGGGCGCTACCTTTCGTGCACATACTTGGGTGTTACCTTTCATGGACCTTTTCAATCCAAAATTTTGGCATAGTGGTTTACGTCCTGCATTCAACATTGACACTAGTAGAGAGCAACGGAAATTGAGCCCAAAAAAGAAAAGAAAAGAAAAAATCAACTATCTTGCGAATGCCCGCCGCTGACCGTCAGACTCCTCGAAATGGACGCCCCCACGCGCTACATAGGTCGTCTGCCAGGCTATGTCGTCCTTCAATGTGTCTACCTACGGATCGAATTCCACCAGAATTCCTTTGTTCGTCTGTCTGCGTAGTATGAGTGGATTGTAACGAACGGTTGAGCTGTGTCCCTGCCTTTCATCTTGCTGGGCCCCAAATTCACTGGCAATCTGGTGTGGATCAGAGTACGTCGATAGAAAGGGGGAGGACTTCGAAAAAAAAAGTCATATCGAGAAGGGAAAGGCTTTTGACCCGAGACATGCGCACTCCTGAGCATGGCCGCTTTTCTTTGCATGAAAGGGAGTGGGTGCACCAAGCGCCATGGGTCTTATACGCTGGTGAGGTATCCTTCGTGATGTAGTGGAAGTGGAGGTTAAAAGTGGGAATCGGCAAGACGAACAGGAAGGCAACGCGGTAGAAAAGTGGCAGAGATAATCGCCGCAACGCGCGTGGGTTCCCCGAAAACGTACAGAGCTGGAGATCGAGGAGATGAGGGATATGGCGCAATGGAGGAGAATATTAATGAGGAAACCCACAAACAGGTGACTGGTCAGGGACGGCTGCGGGTGCAACAAGAGGTACTGTCGACGGTGAATCGACCATGCATTGGTGGGACGGGATTGGATAAGACCAGATGAATGAGCTCAGCGACCATATTAGGCTGTGGCGCAGGGGAGATACGATTTCTCGGTGAGAAAACCAGAAGAGAGCGAGGAAATACGTCGTGCACCCAAGATTCCACCGAAGAAAGCTCCAATGGCGACTTGGAGCTTGGTCGTAGTTGTCGGTCTGACCAATGCCCTGATTCGTGTACGGATTCGGAGTCGTCCGTTTGACGTTCTTACGTCAAGTCGTCCCGATCGACTTCTATCTTTTGCCATCATCCCGATGGCCTCCCTGGCCCAAGTCCCCGATTTCGGACAGGCCAGCGAAGTGCCAGAAAGAGATTCGACATCATAGCTTCGACTTGCCCAACGTCGGGGGAGCTGAAGATATCGGAGGTAGTGATGGCGACCGAGACCTCTTCAGGGTAGAAAATCGAAGTCGAGGAGATACCACCAGAGGGTCGTTTACACCTAAGGGAGCAACTTTATTGCTTACGGCAACGCCTCTTAGGTCATTTCGGCAGTGGTACGTGAAATGACCTATGAGGTCCGCGTCGGTGGTGCAGACGTCGTAGGCCGGGCTCGCTTAACTTCGCTTAGGTCTTCGTCACGTCGGGATCGGCATGGCCTGCCTACCCCGCCTCCCCCGCCTACCTCGGATTACCCTCACTGTGCAAATCACCTTTGAACCACTGTGGAGCTCCTGCCGCTGTCTCTCTCAAACACAAGACAGCATGGGAATGGTCTCCGCCAGCCCCCACCCTCAAAAAGCTGCACTCTCTTACCACCCAAACGATCCATGCAATCACTGTACTATCCAAATTATCCACGGAATCGCAATCCCTCAATCATGATGAGGAATTGTGAGCACACAAACACAACAATTGTAGGTGTATGGGTTACAGCTCAGAGCGCACCAATCTTCCATCCACTACGTGATACGGCTCGCATCATCGGCGTCGGAGGTCCTGTGATTTGCCCGAAAAGTTGCTGGTTCACTCAGTTCAGGTACATTATATACAAAATGAATACCATTGTCATATTCTATGAGGTCCAAGAAATAGTACTGAATTATTTCGTTCAAATCGACAGTCACGGGTCACAGACCCGTCTGTCGATGTCGAATATTGGTCGAGGTCACGTGTCACGGAAGGGTTTGTCGAACCTCCAAACTGTCACAAGTATCCTTCCCCCCCCCCCCCCCCCCCTCCCCCCCCGCCCCCCCATAGAGCACAAAAAAGAGTCAAAACCCATGCAGCAGGAAGAAAATCGGAATTTGATTACCTAAAATTACATAATAAGCTTTTACTGCGATCCAACCCCCGCAGTAACAGCAGACTTTAACAAGTGAGGTACGAGCTCACATTTTGTTGAAGTGTCTGCCTAGGGGAGACTAATCCACACATGACATTGCTTGTTTTCTGTCTGCCACTCAATAAATTTGAACGACACTCTGTGCACCCCTGGGACCGAATGTTGCCACACCCAATTCCCAACCCTTAGTCGCCATCTACTGTATTGGTGATCCACAATCAGTAAACACATCTTAAGGGTTTTGGAGGGCGGGCATCCGGGAACTGCCGTATTGATAATCCATGATCGAGAATCGCGTTTTAGTGGTTTTGAAGAGGGCGGGTGCCCGGCATATGCCGGATTAGTAATCCATGATCGGGAAACGTGTTTTAACGGATAATCATTGAGGAGACCAGGACACGCGGAAGTTGCCGAGTCAGGTGATTTCGTCCATATAAGGATATAAAGGTATGCATTATTTTTTACGGAGACCTGGAACCTAAACTGGTCCCAGGAACATCCCTGCTCCTCACTGAAATTTTGGCCTACTGCAGTTTTCATCCTCGACCAAGAGGTAAGTGGGAATTTTCGATCGCACACAGACCTCTTTGACAACTCCCCCAGATTAGGAAAGCTGTGCTGATGGGCCACTTTTGCCAGGAAGAATTGTGAACTTTGAGTTTGCAGTCTTATTTTCAGTCAGAACATTCCAGAATTTTGGCTACCCTCCCATTTCCATATCTTTTATGTCTGTCTATGTAATCAAAATAATTTCTTTCCTTGTAAAAGAGGCCTTAAACCACAAATGATCTTGAAAATAGATGCCGTAAATGACAGTTCAGAGTCTCGGACGAGATTGGACCAAGTCGAATCCGGTGATATCGCCGAAAAAAAATGTTATCTCCGGAAAAAAGACTAAGGTTCATACGGACCGTGATCCGGACCCTCCCTCCCTCCCTCCCCTGTGCAGCATGTCAAAACTTTTGGAGGTTGAGTTGATGTCTGAAACTTTGATCCCGCCTACCTCTTGTCCTCGACCAGTTGTCGTTGACGGCTTTGTGACATTCAGCGCCTCTGGTCCACCATGTATGGACCCGGAATTTAGTGAAGACAAGTTTAACCTAGTCTCCCCTAAGCAGACACTTCAACAAAATGTGAGCTCGTACCTCACTTGTTGAAGTCTGCTGTTTACTGCGGGGGTTGGATCACAGTAAAAGCTTATTATGTAATTTTAGGTAATCAGATTCCGATTTTCTTCCTGCTGCAGGGGAAACACCGATGTCGATGAGATTTTTCGGAGATGATGCCTTCTGCCATGGTTCAAACATAGTACTGCTTCAGAATTTTTAAATATGAGGCCTAATGCACTCACTAGAACAAGCCGTTTTGGGTTGCGAGTGCCACGTGATTGATGGACTGGACTTCGGCCGAGACGCAAAATTAGCTAAGACTTGCCTGAAAAAATTGGAGAAATAAGAGAGTATCTAGTACTTAAGAAAATGTTCCTAGATGCAGAATAGTCCATATTTATAGGGTGTATACAGAGGAAGTACGAAAATGATGAAAAGTGCAGCCATCAATTAGGTAATAAGGTTTTACTACGATCCAAGCCCCGCGGTAAACAACAGACTACGTGTGGATGATGCCACCGTCGCCACATGTTGGAACGCCGCTTCTCTCGAACTTCCTCGTCTTGTTTCTCCCTGTGTCCCTATCTCTTTTGCTGAAGCCAATATCCTCGATCTATTTATGCACCGAGTCTGGTTGATCGTCCCTAGCACGATCAAGTCAGGTATTGGGTTGCAAGAGTGGTCTGTGTTGGAGTAACAACCGAAACACCAATGCACTGCCTATTCGCCATGTGATCACAACATGACATTACACATCAGTGGCTTCTTTCTGACTCCTTCTGACTCTTCTTTTGACTTGACTCATACTGACTCATACTGACTCTCCCTGACTCAGACAGAGTCATATTACATGTCTCCTTATATCCATATGACTCCCTTGTTTTGTATTTAAGCCGTAGCTTTTGAATCCAGACCTCTGCGTGTTTGCAGAGGATCACTGTGCATTAAGGCCGAATTCCTACAGTCTGTCTGATCATTGTGCCCTTTCCTGTCTTTGTGGCATCCTTTCAAAGTCACTTCATGGTCCTGAACCACAACGGACCTGGTGATGCGCAAATGAGCTCGTTTTTCCAGGCACATCTCATCGGAAACATCATTTCTCAGAATCCACTAGGTACCATGAAACATTTTCTCGCTTTTCATTTATTATTTGCGCCAATTGCGACCTCCGGCACAAAGTCACCTCCAAGAATGTTGGTTATGTAGAAGGGTTGCTCCATTCCCATATTCAGATCTACCCAGTGGGTCAATGCAACAGTAACTTACCTGCTATCATTACAAGGACGAAAACAACGAGTGGAATCTGTGGCCCCGATGCGACGAGAAACACCTGTCCGCTTCCTAAAACACAACGCTGTCGTCTGCCTCTCCCATGGCCCGATGGGGCACAACCTCCATTCACACACAATTCCTGTGCCCGTATAACAAAGCTCAGCCACGAGGTCTCGTGATACAGGAATCAAACCGTCGGCGACATTCACGACCACTGGGTGGTGGAAGTCAGTGTGGCAGTAGACAACGTGTCGACAAGATCCACTCTCTGACCATCCGCTTACGATTCCGGCATCAGCTTCTTTTGTACGACTTGCGTGCAGTGAACACCGTTTTCAACTTTTAGAGCAGATTGAAGTCAGTTATACAGGAAAACAGCCCCAAGGATATGCACACCTATTGGAACGTGGAGAGTCACTGGAATGAACGGTGGAAGTGCTCCTCATGAAACACAGCTTCCATTTCTTCAACTGAAGTCAGTGCCCGCCGGTGACGTCAAGTACTTTCGGCCGTTGTTCTGGAGTGACTTGTGGCCTCTGGACGTGGCCATGATGATCGTGAACAGCGCGCTCATCCCCGATCCCAACAAGAAAGATGTCCTGGCGTCCAGACCGTTCGACTGGCTTTTCATGCATCTTAGCTTGCGGATCTGCGGGTGAGGCGACACACAGACTAAGTACCGCTTGACGGTCGTCTGGTGGGGCAGAGCGGTCAGCCTCGGGTGCTCTGGCAATGTACTTGTGGTATATTTGTGATGGCATTTGGTACTGAGGGATGCTGGTCGGGGGGATCCACAAAATAAATGAGTGTTGTACTATGGGAGACGTTAAAGGCGTAAGCAGGCATTGCGGGTTCACATAATGATGCATGGGCCCTCTGGCAGCATCTTCTTCGCCTTCTTGGCTGCATCTGGATAGTATTGCACCCGCATCTGTCGTAAGAGGTCCTCAAAAATGTTGTTAATGTGCCAGTTACACTTCGCCAAGGTTTCGTAGAAAGGCAGGTTCCATCGACTGGCAAGTGTTTCGATGGTAGTTGTGGGTACCTCTCACTCACTCACAAGGTCGCTCTTGGTCCTGACAACAACAATAGGAACCTGGGAGTTTGTTTATTTCACAAACATGAGGAAAGAGCCAAACACAAACATTTTCCGAGCCCTTGATCCGAAATATTGTTTCCGGAGACTCTCAACCTCTTTGAGACTGCCTTCTTGCGTCAAGCTGTTCGTCTATGATGAGTGGTCAAGCGTGTTGGTTCACTGTGGACTTGCCTGAAAACCAGAACGAATCCGAGACAAGACTGGATGGGTGTTAGATAGGAATTACGCGTCATTAGAGCGGATTTAGTCACCTTGATGCACACCTCGGTGAAGGCTGTGAATTGCTCTACACCGGTGGTGACGAAGAATTTGAGCTGCAGTTAAGTATTAGATATCGGAAACGCGAGGAGATAGTAAAAAAAGAGGGGGGAGCATAAAACAATGGGTGTTGTATGATTTGATGGGAAAAACAAGAAGCATATAATCGTGGAGGAACAGGAAGAACGATGCAATAACGGCATGGGGTAGGAAGATGCACTGAGTCTTGTTCGCCGTCAACCACCATGGACCGATGGTATTGCTCTACACAGAATTTAAAATAAAACACAATGCCCAGAACGTTGATTTGGACCTCCTATAGTTGGGTTGTATTTGTCCACAAAGACATCGCGGACGGTGACGAAGCGATCTGTAAGGAGGAGGTGAATCCAGCGTGACAAGCAAAGGATGCACGTACCAGTGAGAGCTGATTTCCCGACCCCCCTAGCTGCAGCTACGCATGAGCGACAGGATTGTGGGCAGATCTGCAAATCGAGATACCTCCGAGAATCGCAACATTGAACTGGCGCTAGGAGATGGATGAGAGCAGGAAATAGGATAGGGAGACTAGATATACCATGCTGCCGTTAGTCGCAAGAGATCGAAAGTCGTGAGAAGCCTATGCAAGTCCTTTGTGTGAAAAAATTTCATGTAAAGACACAGCCACCGGCAAAAGGCGTGCTCTCGGTGATGTGTTTGCTTTGGAAAAGGGGGTTGTGCGGGAGGGTCGGTAGCACAGCGACACACCGAGTGCACGCTTGACAAAGCCATTTTTGTATCAATTGTGTGCGGGCTTCCGTGATGAAGACACGAGTGTGAATGAGACACGACAACTTTAGTAGCATAGGCGCTCACGAACATCTACTTATCAATGCACTGCGTTTTGAGGAAACTGTCCAGCATAGGGCCAGAGGCGGCGAGGATTCCTAAGGAATGGGTTAGTGGACGATGTCGGTTATATGAATTGCGGTCAAGAGCAAGAGCCGATTGATTGATTGATTGATCTGGAAAGATGATTACAGCTGATGTCAGAACTGAAGGCACGACCAAAAAATTCCCAATTTGGTCAACTTTTGGATTCCGCGACTGATTCCCTCATTTCTCACTCATTTCGTGTCGGATTACCTTGGTATGGGGCTCATTCTTTCAAAATAATTCAGGTGCAATTAGTGATAGAGTCAGATTTTCGAAATATCCTTTTTTTCTGTCAGTTGACAGGGGGGTCCTGATTTGAGCTCAACATGTTCTAACACAGTGAGTTCTTATCCAATCTGGCTCAAATTTTGGGAGGGCGAACTACAGTACATTTCTAAGAGGGTGATAGAGTCAGATTTTCGAAATACTATTTTTTTCTGTCAGTTGACAGAGGGGCCCAGGTTTGAGCTCAACATGTTCTAGCACAACAAGTTCTTATCCAATCCGGGTCAAATTTTGGGAGGGAGAGCTATAGTACATTTATAAGGGGGTGATAGATTCATAATTGTAAAATTCATCTACAGAAACTCGCTATGGCATTGGGAGTGATCTGCAGTGAACATTGTTCAAACCTATATATCTCAGTCATTTCCGAACCAAATGGATCAGAAAAATCGGTTATAGTGACGTCTCAGACCAAGTAGTCCACCCAAGGGGCATCTTGGGCGACTCACGGAATCACCCCACAGCTAGTAGGCGGAAACACTTCGAATTGGGCAGATACCGGGGAGTTCGAACAAGGTGTCTCTTAGAATTCATCTTGGCTTGGAATCTTTTCTTTTGTTATTGGTATCCTTGGGATCCGACTTTGCTGTTCGTCTGGAATAGTCTGAAAGTGACTGGAACTGTTGGGATTGTGCTGAGTACGCACTTGGTTGTTTGGGTTGTGTGTTAAAGAGCTTGGGATCAGAACCCACCACTGTCTGGAGCGCTTGGGATCGGAACCCACTACTGTCTGTTACTGTTTACGCTTGGAATCGGCATCCACCTCGCTTTGGAGAACCCAGCAACTCGTTCTCATTTGTTTTCATAGCTGAGAAGCATTACATCACCGCACTACTGTGCTTCCTGTTTGTTCGGGTCAACCCTCGTTCAATCAGATCTAGCCAGAACACTTGCACAGCAAGGGTTCCATTCGCATCAACACTCTCGTTGCGTTCCATCAGCTTTCCTGTCTGTTCCGGTTCCATTCCGGTTCACTCAGATCAAGGCTCAAGTACTTGGACTTCGTTCCAAGGACTTCTATAAACAACACAACGCTCTTTCCTCATTTCTGAGGTCTATACCATTCCCTGCAACCTTTTATAAGGCCCTGTACCAGGGTCTGATACTCGTCTGTGCACGTCTCGAGCACTTCTGTTCCGTTCCGATGCACTTCTGTGTGTAGGTTTGGTTTTGGTTGGTGTTTTCTTGATAGGTTCAGAGCACATCAATCAACGGGAATAGAGTAGACTTCACATTCCACTTGTTCAGTGGGCTACACATCTCCTACAGGTTTTGGAGTGAGCACATGCCAATGGTTCCAGAGTGTTCCTCCCCGTTCCCATCCGTTACTCAGTGGTTCCTGCCCTGCCAGCTACTTGGCAACCTCAGTACTGACGCTTCTGGAGCGTAGCCTGGCACATGTCTTGTCATGAAAACGCGAAAAAGCGAAGATTTCATGGGTGGACAAATCCTGTGCTTATCACCGTCACCAGATCCCACACCTGCACCATGCAGCCAAACGAGCCAGACACCAGTGTGTGGCCATGTGCAGTGAGAGCGTGAATGGTGTGGTCATGGCCATTGAGCAACAGCTGGTGATAGTGATTTTTGTCCATGTCCTAAACATCATCAGCACCAGCCCAACACAGTGAGGTGGAACGAGAACATACATCCGGATCCCCCTCATCAAAAAAACACAAGTACCCCACATCGCTAGACTGAGGCAGTGTCCACACCCGCGGTGTGTGGTCTCGTGAGCCTGTCACAATCAGCACATGCTTCGGATGTGCACAGTGCAGTGTGTCGATCCCGAGACGAGGATGTCACGTGTCACGGTGAGGGCCCAGACGCTGCCCTCGTGCCCTAGCACCACGAGGTGCAGCTTACCAGCGAGGGGGTTGTTCATGTGGATCGAGTAGTCGTCGGATGCAGAGATGACATGGCTGCAGGAAAGAATAAGGCAGGTGACAATGCTGCTGCTGTGCACGGGGAAGCTGGAGGATCGACGAAACGGAGTGCCCACATTCCGTTTGATGTGCAACACATTGCGCAAAGCGCAACACATTACGCCAAATGCAACACATTGGCTGTGTCAATGTGCCGAACATCGGAGAAGTGCAACACATTGGCCGTGCCAATGTGCCAAACATTGCAGAAGTGCAACAGGTTCACGAGGCAAATTTTACCAAGTCCACAGCCCTCAGACTCAGACTATGCAGATTTGTGTCAGCACAGAGCAGATTCCGGGTTCTGAGGTGATGAGGGCGACTGAAGCACGAAGAGTTCCAAATGAATAAGCCTGGAGTTTAGACTAGAATAGTGTAAAGTACAGGAGAATGACTACGGTTTATATACTAAAGTCCCTAGGGGTTTGTAAATTAAGGTACAGTGTCCAATGACAACGGACAAGATTAATGCGAAGTAAATGAAGGGGTATAGGAATGTAGAGGGGTGATCGGGAACCCGAAGGTCGGGAAACCGATCATAACCGTTTGGGATCCTAAAACGGTATCCAAGTTCGATTGATCAGATAGTTGATCTGATCAATGATCGGGTTGTTCGGGTTGTTCGGGTTCTGGAAGTAAAATGAAAAGACGGTTCATGACAATTTGCACGGGAAAGAGCGAAGGGGGTCAAAATAAATAAACAATAAACATATTCATCAAATGTGTACTATAAGGGAAGATTAATAAAGGAGATTCTAGATTTTTCGAGATGAGTTCACTGTGGATGATATGTTAGGACGTTAGAGTCGGCAAAGGAGAAGAAATACCTCTTTGAGACTCTTCGGTAACGAGCTGGAGAAGACTCCATGACTCACGTAGCATCAAAAGATCATCAGATCCCGCCCACACAAGCTGTCGAGCAATTCTCGGTTGGCGACGTTGCGCCCGGCACTAGCATCGGCGAGCATTTTGAGGCTCCACTGGCAGCGATGCGAGGGCAGAGAGGTGGTGGTAGCAGGAAGAGAAAAGGGTTTTTTTTTTTTTTTTGGCCGGTAACACCTGTCAATCACTGTGATCGCCCGTCTGAGCGTATCATTTTCTGGGCTATGACGCAAGTGCAACACATTACCGAAAATGGAATGTGTTGCGCTTGACACAATGTGTTGCATTTTGTCCAATGTGTTGCACATCAATCTAACCTGTTGCACATCAATCGGAATGTGGGCACTCCGTTTTGTACATCCTCGGGAAGCTGCGGTGGGTGGGAGAAAGTGGGCGGAAGGTGTCGCGGGTGGAGGTTGGGGAAGAGAGGATGCCAAACAACCAAACAACTTTGGCCTTCGGATTGAGCTCGTTGCCGAGGTTAGGGCATCAAACCGTGCGTAATACGCCTACGGGCATAAAAATTACGCCCGTATTTGGCCTACGGGACGGCATGACCCGTGCGTAAGTCGGCATATCGGAGGCTTCAGACGGGACGGGTTCCATGTGTATAGCCGTAGACAGGCGTAATTTACGGGTTGCCGAGTGATCCTGCCAAATCGACAGATTTCAAGTGAGTTATGGACTATATTCGTATGAAATATATTAACTACAGTTATGAACCATCGGAAACAACTTCCATGGTGTGTCTGGAGTGCATCGAGGCCAGTGCTCGGCGGGTCAGCGGAATGTCGGACACGTCCGACATGCATCCACGGCCTGCCGAAGGTCCCGGAGACTGCCATTTGTCGTGGGAGTCGACAGCCGACTCCACCGCCATCTAAGCGAGCGCTTAGCGAACCTCGGCAAGCAATCGGCAACACCGCCAGGCGCCACCCGTAATTTACGCGTAAACGCACGGTTACGGGGTGCCGTATTACGCCCCAACCCGTACCGTGACCCGTCCCGTACGGAGGTCACTCAAATGCTCAAACGGGACGGGGGCGTAACCGTAATTACGCCCCCGTAAACCCGTAAGGTTACGGGGACGGTTTGATGCCCTAGCCGAGGTTCGACGTGCCGTTGGCAGAGAGTAGCAAGAGGCGGTGCTCATCCCAAAAAGGAGGTGGAGCAGAGGCGGAAAGTATCGAGTGGTCCGTGGGTTGGCCTAAGTTCTCGTGCTTTATCCCGTAGCTATTTTTATTATTAGTCCGATCATTGTTTGTATGTAGAATAAATACGTACCCACCGTGCAATTCCACGCTCATACCACCACATCTGCGGCCAGTGCAGGGCTCTCGCCCAGAGGTACCATCGGAGGACCTCGACCCCTACTCTTGTAACGCCGCCAGTGGGCCCTCTAGCCACCCAAACCCCCGAAGCCACTTCTGTACGACCTCACCCTCTCTGCACAACATTTTCTGACATTTTTACTATCTTTTGTCGCACTTTTCGCACTCTACGGCTCAGGCGCGAGTCTTACATCTTATCCTTCGCATTCACACTACACCTACACAGACTACCGACCCATCACAAGAACCTACGGGCTGGGCAATCCCCTCTTCCACACCACATGTCTGGTCTTGACATCGATACTGCCACTGCCACCCTCATTTCCCAGCTCACGCTCGATGATATCGCTGAAATCCGACATTTGAGCAAGGGCAAGTCGAAGGAGGGAGCTCCCCTTTCGGATGCAGAATGCGCCCTGGCAGCATGTGCCGAGGAAGCCCAGGACGCGCTACGTTTCTTCCAAGATCTGGAGATGGCTCGCAGCCTCGACAATGCCCTTGAATTGGATCAGCCGGTCCTCTCGGTTCTCTCCATTGTTGAGGATGGCTTACGGGATGATCATGCCTACGCTGAGGCCCTGGAGAACGGACGGGCGCTCCCTGCGCAGTCCGAAGTTCAGCGGCTGATGGAGGATCCCGATTTCTCACGTCTCAGGTAAGTTCTTTACGCAGACTCCGGAAGCCTTAATAATTGAACGTTCTGTTTAGCCAAGATGTCACGGAAAAACCTGAAGATGGTGGCGACCCCAGGGACGCCGATGCCCTCGAAGAGGCTCAGGAGACGAGACCCATGCGGTGCGCCGCTCTGCACTTTTTCTACATAGTTTCACTCATGGCAATTGTAGAGCACACACAGCGCAATGTGTTATATGCCGAGATGATCTAGGCGCTCTCACCTCGTTCCAGGCGCCTTGCAACCATTTCTATTGCCGCCAGTGTCTCTCCAATCTCGTCACCTCTTGTATCGGCGACGAATCCCTCTTTCCACTACAATGCTGCCGGCAGTATCTTCCCATGGATGGCACGCACGGCGTATATGGCCAGCTAGACGTTCGCTTGCGACTGTCGTTCGGGAAAAAGGCTGTCGAGTTCGCCACCGTGTCCAAAGACCGCCTGTACTGTCCTCGACCCACATGCTCGGTATTCCTCGGGTCCACGGCCGACCACCTCGACAACGTTGTGTGTCCGCGCTGTGCAACCCATGTCTGTGTGTCGTGCAAGCAGACCGTGCATCCTGGCGAGGCGTGTGGTGAAAGTCTGGCCATACAGCAGGTGAAGGCTTTGGCGCGCGAGCAGCACTGGCAGACATGCCCTGGCTGCGCCCAGATCATTGACTTGCAGCAAGGATGCTACCACATGACGTGCCGGTGCCGCACGGAATTCTGCTATGTGTGTGCCGCGCGCTGGAAGACTTGCTCGTGCCCGCAGTGGGAAGAGACGCGCCTTCTCAACACCGCGGAAACAGCGGGTCGAGAACGAAATGGGAGCGCGCGCACGTGTAGCGGCACCAGCGATATTCGAACAGCGTGTGGCACAGCGAATCGAGAGGCTGCGATATGAGCACGACTGCGCAAATGGTCACCGCTGGAGCCGAAGAAATGGCCGCGCGCGTTGCGAAGAGTGCCGCTACATGCTCCCCGAATATTTGCTGGTAAATTATCTCTGAAATTTGTGATACCTTGGCTAATCCATTTGCAGGTTTGTAGATCGTGCGGTATTGCCGCATGTGTACGCTGCGCGCGAAATCGATTGTAGTGTCTCCCTGGAGAGTCCGAGTAACTTTGAACCTAGGTGCAATTTTCTGGACCAGTGCTCTATGTGTCTATAGGAATTATGTCGGAAGATCTCACATTTCTTGGGTTGTATACGTATGACTTAGTCGATGATCGTGCTGAATACTATCCTCTTTTCTGCAACCGAAGCCTCTGAAGACCCTCGATAGGGTTCCGCACGGGTCCACCCGCGGGTACCAAAGGGCACCCCGGACCCGGACCCGGACCCGGTACAGATAAAGGTCGCTTTCCACTCTCGGATATCGAGTATGTCGGGAAAATGGAGGGAAACTGCCTGAAGGCTCCGAACAAGGTCTCAGTCGGGGCGCATCACTGTGCGTCACTGAATATGAGTCACCATGACATTGTCCAAAAAAGGAAAACCGACTTGCTTGCCCCCAACACTCACCATGGTTTGGTGTTCCCTCGCAAGGCCTAACTTCCGTCTGGACTGCTATGACCCTCGGGCCCGGAGACTCTAGCGTTGAAGATCCGGCTTTGAACTCGCTGGATGTCATGGGTCTGCCAGTAACGACTCTAGCGAGGACCTGATTCCTCCCAATCCGAACCACACCAACAGCGCAACTGGTTCTCTAGCTAGATTGGTTTCTACTGCACCATGCATCCTACACCTCACATCTCATGGCCATCGCTTTGGGCTGTTGCGCTCTCCTCCCAGTCCTCCGAGAGGCTCAGCGCCCCGAGTTCTTCAATACGACATTCACTCGCTCCCCAATCCTCCCAAGAACATCCGCACCCAGCAAACCGGCCTAGATAAGTCGCTGCGCGAGTGGTTCTTCTCTCGCCTCGAGTCGGTTGCCAAACTAGATGAGGTGTGCGCCACGATTGACGCCGCCCTCGATGAAGTCGCAAAATCGGGTGTAGGCTGCTCCGAAATCCACGTTGTGGTGTTCTGCGAGATGGGGAAGCATCGCAGTGTTTGCGCTTGTTGAAGAGCTATCCCGCCGCGCATTCTTTGTTGGCACGGAGGACGGACGGAAGAAGTGTCCTGTCGTCGTTCAGTACCGAGACGTAGCGCGGGGGAAACATGATGCACGCAGGAAGCGGAACCCTGCAGACAGTTCCCAAGAATAAGAATATGTACATAGCAAAGGTGCAAAATCATGGACGTAATCTTTGCCTTTGTGCCGACAATATTTGCAGTAAGCAATTGGCTATCATGATCCGCTCGATGGCGATTTGCATTGAGTTCTCTTGCATCTTCTCTTTCCAACCCAATAATATCTGAGGTAGTGACCGGCACCGCAGAATCACTGGCTCGGGCATTCAATGTTGTCTTCCGACGAGTTCCTCTGGCCCGTCAATGTTTCCTGAATTAACTATTGATCAAAATCTTTTTGCAAAACTTATTGGCCTCTGCACTCGAACTACGAGATTTTGAACGCGCCTCCCGGGAAATGATGCTCGCATGATCTCGCTCTCAGCTCCGGCTTTGGCCACCGTATTCCGCTCCCCAATATCCCGTCCGTTAGCTTTGAATCTGGCAGTTATCCAAATCACTCATGAACAGTATCGGTAAACAAGACGGAGACGACCGCTACCTATAATCTTCAAGCTGGAGACGCACAAATTGATTCAGGTACGTGATTCCGTTGTTCGATCGAGAAGGCTCATTGTAACTGGTTAGTGCCTAGTGGGTAGGTACCCCGGGCTACTTGAATCTGCAGCAGGCGTTGATGAGATATTACAGGAACCAACATGAACTACATTACACGTGAACTCTTGAACCGTCCCATCTCCCGATCGAACTATTTTGATTCTGCTTATGGCTTGTCCTGACAGTGTGACTTTGCATATTCGAGCATGTGGAACCAAACTTGTCACTCTATCTGAGCGACTGGGACTTGAGCGGAGGATGTCGACGCCTATGAGATTTGAATCGTAGGTCACAGCGTTAATTTACGGAATGACCTTACACTTACCGGTCGTTTTATTATTGGGAAGGTGAGTACACATGCGAGACCCAGGTATCAGGTATTATTAGAGAGGAAGCACCTTGCGTGTGGGGAGAAGTCGCCGGCGCCAGTCCAAGGAAGAACAGCTAGGAAGAGACGCCGAGCGGGGTTCGGAGTTTCGGTGCCAGATATAGGTCGAGCAGGGTCGAGCCCGGTGGAATTTGGGACAGTAGTAGAACGGTCTTCGGTGCGTCAGGGAATTCTTGTCAAAATCAGAATGGATATTCGGAATCCGAATCAATGAGTGGTTTTACGCGGAACAGGGAGTTTTTTGGTGTCTCACCTGTACGTGGTGACTCCTACGAAACCTGGCTAATCAATTCAGAGCTAAGAAGACACACGGCCAAGCTTAACCTTTTGGGGTAATAGGGAGGTCGTTATTGAATGTGTAATGGGGGGGCCTAATCAGCCCGTCTACTCCAGCGCAGACGAACTTCTGGGAAACGAAGTAAAATAACCATGTAATCCTGGGAAAAGGTAAAAACCATCCGACGGAATTACAGCGAGAGCTGCCGACAGGACACCCGGGGGTGAATAACGGACAAGTGATTGTCTTGACACTGGTTAGTAGTTCGGATCAGACAAAGGATTCAACCTCAATAGTTGGGTACGGATTGCGAGGCGGAGGACTCGTTCTACAGGAAACCTTGAACGGGAACTGGAAGGTGACGATAAACCCTTGATGGGAGCCTATGTACTGAGCGGTAGCATGTTGATCGCTAAACTCTGCTGTGTGGCAGCACAAAGGAGCATGCGATTTTCGTGGCTCGAGAGGATAAATCCTCCGCCGGTCATGTGAGTACTTTAATCTCATGTGGCTCAAGTTATAAACAGGGGAAATACGTGTGTTGGACGGAAACCTCCAATGCGTTCAAAAGGGAGAACGTGCATGAATTTCGAACCTAACCGTTGATCAGGATCTGGTTATAGGAATGAGTGTGTGTGGGTGTATAGTTGCGCCTACAGTCGCGTGTACCGGTACGAGCCCGGGATATAAATTCGGTTAGCTGCACAAAGCGATCGAAAAGTCAATCACCTTACAATGTCTCATCGAAAGAAAAGTTCCATTAGCAGTTACGGTGCACAATCACTGAACTGGAGGGGAGAATATGTTGAATATCCCCTTGAGACGGTCATAAAGGCCTGAACTATTGGACCAGCCATACAAAAGAATCCAGAGGCTGGATAGATGAGTACGAAGATGTACTTGCGAGCATACCGGAGTAGGTAAAGACAGTTGATTAACGGTTGAAATACTGCAAAGACTGAAGAGAGTGTGTTACCGATCTTTCAGTTGATCTGAGATTGTGGTTTCATACGATCTACGTACTACTTATCCGGAGAGCCACGTAAAGGCAATCTCAATTCCCCCGAATGGCCCCAGTCCGCTGCGGTATGTATAGGACTTCCGCTTGGGATTTCAAATCGAGAATGACATTGAAATGGAAATGGAAAGTTCGAGAACGCTCGAGAGTGGAATCAATTTTCAATCGAACGGGATTACAGGTGAACTGTAAGCCCGCCCTACGGGCTCCTCCAGCCCGCCGCTCGGTCTCATCTTGGTCTCATCGCTATCTCTGATTCGCGGTAGTGCCGCCGCTTCGAGTTCGGGCTGACGAGCGCTGACGCCGCTTCGAGTCGTGGGAGAGTGTAGCGATATTTATAGCCTCC
The DNA here is from genome assembly GCA_029378375.1 of Mycena olivaceomarginata. Classification (NCBI taxonomy): domain Eukaryota; kingdom Fungi; phylum Basidiomycota; class Agaricomycetes; order Agaricales; family Mycenaceae; genus Mycena; species Mycena olivaceomarginata. The sequence goes on along the minus strand of JARKIC010003148.1, from coordinate 2,460 downwards.
AGATATCCCAGTGGGGCTTTCGGGGCCTTTAGGTTGAGCTGTGTCAGGTTGCGTTTGCTAGCCTGTCTGAGCCTGTTCGTTATCACGGTGGGTCGCGCTGTCAGCTGGTTGGACTCCTCATAATCCTCGACAACCAGATTTATTGAACCGAGAAACGAATTACGAAGCTTGGTGGAGCGAGGCGAAGCGAAAATGTGCCTTATTGTGTCGAGAATCACATGGTTGAACTTCCGTCGGTTCGGTGTGTTTCCATCTCACTCGTTGCAGGTCATTGTATTCTATCCCATCGAGCTCTCGTCTGTTTCCTTTGCATTGCCAATTCCCTTGTTCCATCCTCGTTTTTATTATTTTTCGCCTGGGCCTTTACTTACTTCCATTTTGATCTGAAACTAGAGCTTCAAGGCGGGAGTGGAGCCGCTGGAGCGAATTAATTGCTAGTAACATCACGAATCGCGGGGACGGGGAGCAAGCGCAGTGTGTGAGTCCCTGGGCGAACTGAACTTGAAGGCGGCGGGCTGCGTGCGAATTGGATTCATCGACACGTAAGCACTCGCATCGATATCACCATCAAGTTGAAGTTGGATTTGGATTTGGATTTGAATTTGGTTTGGATGCCAGCCTATGCCAGCCAAATTTCTTTCTCGGGTTTGAATATGACGTCCGTGTATCATTCCTCAGTAAGCGAAAGAAAAAGAGGGAAGACGTACGAATCCACGGTCACAACGAGAACCGATTCGAGCTGAGCTCAGTTCCGATCCAAGGAGGGACAACCCACACGTCACCCAATATAAGTACGTCCGAGCGGCAACAATCACCCCCAATCAATGCCGCGCATCAGACCACACAAAATTAGACTCGGGAGTCGAAGCCCAAGGAGCTGAGTAGAGTAGACTGGTTCAGGGTTGTGTCCGAATTAAACTGAAGTTTGATGAAAGCCTCGAGTCAGAGAAGACTTGAGAAAAGATGTACAACAACGTTAACCACCGCCTGAGGTCTGCCGTTACTTCGGGTTCGACGTCCCACCTCGTGGGTTACGTTTTGAGTAAGAGCACTGGACGAGTTGGGTTCGAAAAAGGGTTAGAGACAGGTGAGAGATTCAAAGCTAATCAATGAACGGGTACATCCAGATTCCACACGCCATAACATTCGTCGCTCTATAGATATGGGAATCCGGCAGCGCCCATCGGCGTCGAACCTTCCGGCGAGCGACGACGATATCAACAACAAATCAACAATCAAACCGAGTTCGAGCGTATGCAAGATCTCGATACCGCCGCCGTTGACAAACATCCACGAATCCGAGGCCGCGGGGTTCAGTTTCGAGTTGCTGTTGTCCAGCGGGCAGCGGGCAACCGCAATTTGTTGCAGTCATCCGAAGCATTTTCGACATGTGTGTGTCATCAATACAGCAGGACAGGACAGGACTAGGGTGTGTTTGTGGAGAGAGGAGCCCCGAGGCCGGGGTAGAATATGGATGGGAGGTAAACCGAGAGGTTCAAGATGAAGATCAGTTGAGTGCGATCTGAGGTGAGGATTTTTGGGGTAAGCATTCAGAACTTGCAGGGATAGATGGATTTCGATGGGTAGGGCTACCCCAGTGGGGAGTGTATTATGTTCAGTTAGTAACCTTCATTAATAGAAGGTTTACGAAGGAAGGAACGAATGAAACCCAACGAACAGAGCGCCCGCCGCTGTCATCCGAGGTTTGCCCGGTGGGTCCTGTGACGACACGCGAAAACTCCCATGGGCATATGTACGGACCCTATAGATACGCCCGAAGCCTCTCGAAGCGCCACTTGAAGCGACTAGCGACGACGATCAGCCATCCATCCGTCCTGTGCCAACAATCTGCGTACCCTGCCGTACTAGTTTGTCGTAACGCGCCGGCGGCGCTGTCTGAATCAGTCTGATTGAAGGTCCGCGAATCAGGAGAGGATAAGAGACCCGCCCGAAGGAAGGTCGAACGCGAGGCCGAGGAGGGAGGAGGGGTGACGAAGGGTGGGTGGTGTTTTGTTTGGAAGAATTGACTCAGTAGGGATCACAATTTCCCCACCGCGCCATATACGGTTACGGTATATACGATCCATTGAACGGCGTCCAGAGAGGGTGGGCGAGTTTTATTACAATCAAATGGCCTTCGTCCCACCTCCTTGAACCTCTGTATACTTTCAGATCCCAACGGCAGAGTCAGCCTCCGCTGCTCCTCGTCGAGTTTGAATTTAACCGCACCATAAGCGTAACCATAAAGTCTTCGCAAAGAGGGCTTACGGTACGGTACCGTAAGCCGTACGGGGATCCCTAGAATTGAGCGAGGGCGGGGGAACAGGACGAAGGGCCCGGGAGGGAAAGGGGCGAGTTGCAGTCGCAATTGACAGACATACTTATGCTGGGAGGGAAATACGAACCGGGCGGTTGTCGCGATGCTGCGACGAGGCATGCGCATATCTCGCTGAGGGTGGT
>JARKIC010003147.1:0-32419 GCA_029378375.1 Mycena olivaceomarginata | reverse complement strand
TCATCTCTACTCTGTCAGAGTGTCGATCTATTACATCTAGACGACACAGTGTTGCGACCGACATCAAATGGTCATAGCTCGTTGGTCAGAACATCGATCCACCCTCCAAACATCGGTACAGGCTGTACGATCGTCCCTAGCTCCGTTCCAATAGCCGACTGGCTATTCCCCTTTGCCCTAGCTGCCCAGATCGGGCACTAGCCGCGTGCTGCATCATCTCGTATGTCGTGGTATGTCTTTGTCAAAGCCCTAGCCGGTCGCTAGTAGGGTTATTCCGCCTAGCACCGTCTAGTCGCTTATCTAGAGATTAGATAGTACCACCGGTTACCGCGCCGAGCTTCCTAGCTCAAGGCGTAGCTCCCTAGCTGTACTTCCATTGTAGATATCTGTCTGCTAGACCTTCGCTAGCTCCGTTCCAAGTCATCTCTGGACTACTAGAGTCTCCTAGGTCATGTCTCATGAATGTATAGGCAGTGGTTTAATCCCTGGTGGTTTGTACACTTAGCTAGCAGCTAGCGCGTCACACTAGTGCAGCCTCGCGCTACAGTCAGCAGTTAGGGCTCGCTCTGACTCTCCTTTATATCACCTAACAAGTGTCTGCGTACTAGCTGGTATGCTAGTAACAACAGAAGTGCTAGTTGCTTCCCGTTGTATAAATACTGGTCATAGGAAATCGCAAAATTAGCCCTAGATGCCGCACATTTATGTTACGCCGTTTCAGCGTACCGTGTGCTGTCCTCTACCGAGTCCAGTCTCACCACCGACTCCCTCCCCTCATTCGACATCATTGATAGTGCATCCATCGTCTCGTCTGCGTTCGAGTTCATCAACGAGGTCCCAGCGAGCCCTATGCTGAGGTCCACGGCGTGGAGCAGGTTGCTGTCGAGGCTTTCTTGCAGGCAGGGCAGCCCTACCCTGGAGATGACAGCATGCAGGCGGAGCAGCGGTTCCTGGTGTACCAGATGTCAGACAGTGAGCACATTGTTATGGACAACAAGCTTGACGAGGACGTACCTCTCGCAACCTGGTGTGTCTGCGACCCCGAGTTCGACATTATTGCATGGTACGCTGCACATCGCCGCCATGCGCTTGGACTCCCGGAGGACTACAATGACGACTCTGATGACTCTGACTCCCACTCCGATACCATGGATGAGTTCGAGGACGAGTCCGATGACGACGATAGTCCCGCGGTCAAACTTTTTGTTGCAGACGCGTTGGGCCAGAAGAGTCTCATTGTTGTCGACTCCGGTGCAACGGAGCACTGCTTCGCGCAGCACGAGGACTTTGTGGAATACACACCAGTGTCGCGCGAGGGTACTACAGCTGAGGGATCAAAGTTTCAGATCCTCGCGACAGGCGTGGTGCGCAAGCAATTCACGTACCGCGGGCAGACAAAGGAGATTACCTTCGATGCCATCCATACTCCCGACATAACCACCAACCTCCTCTCACTCTTGAAACTCGACTCCAAAGGTTTTTCAGTCGAATTTCGACACGGAAAGGCCGTTTTCAAGCGACCCGACGGTGCACCCTTCATGGAAGCGGTGCTCATGAACGGGATGTACGTCTTGGAGTTCGATGAGGTCGCACAAACAGCTGCGTGGGTGGCGAGGTCGAGAGAGATGCCGGTGACGAAGGGGACTTGGCACTGCCGGCTGGGGCACCTTGGGGGCTCGGGCCTGGACGCGCTGGTATCGGGGAAGCATGTCAACGACCTCCATGTGCGTGGAGGGCGGCATGGACGGCTTATGTGACACCGGGGGCAACTTTAGACGCATGTAAAGGCCGCATGCGACAAATGCATGTGGTCTGTACTAGCAACAAGGCTCACAATGCGGCCTTTGGCATTCAAAGGCAGGCTTTGTGGCATGCTTTATGCCTCTGTGTGGGGGAACAAAGCTGCCACAAAGCCACCCTTTGTCTGTCAAAGGCAACTTTGTAGTCTTTATTCCAAGTGCAGACCACATGGATTTGTCGCATGTGGCCCCTGCATGCGTTGCTTGTTGCCCCTGGTGTGAAGACTGCATCTCTGGTAAGCATGCGCGTCGGCCATTCGATGGGGTACACGAGCCCGAGAAGGAAGTGGGAGAGTGCACGTACATGGATTTGTGGGGGCCCGGTGAAATGCTTGCTCGGTGTCTACAACAGCAGTACTAGTTTAATCAAGACCCAACGAGCAGAATGCGAGTTGCTTGATTAAGGCAAAAACGCAACTACTAACCAAATCCTAACTACTTTCCCCTTGAATGGTTTAGACTGTGCCGCCGAGTACGGGTCTTTTGAACGCTTTAAGAAGGTTCAAGGAGCACAGATAATCCAACAGAGGTTGCGAGGAACAAGCCTGTTTTAAGAGGTCTAGTCCGAAGTGCAAGGTTGATTTAGAGTATTAGACCTCTTTGAGCAATGCCAAACGAGTGCCTAAGCCAACAAATCGAGTTTAAAAGCTTTAGAAGCTTGAGCCAACAATCCCAATCCTAACAAGGTGCCGTGTTCTCCAAATCCCAAATAATAAGCCTTCCAAGGCTACTGTAGTGCGGTGCCGTGTTCTCAATCCTAATAAGCTCTCTCTAGCTTCTTAACCGTTTCCAATCCCAAGATCCCGATCCAACAATTGATATTAAGTTACTCGTGCAGACGAAACAAAACTTCTTAACGAAGTCAGTCCTGGGTGACAAGTCCCGAATCTCCGTCGTTTATCAAGCAATACCCGGTAAAGGCTAATGCTCTTAGTGACAGAAAGTTCAGTGCCTATCCATGCCAAAACCTCCTCCTTATATACTGTACAATTACGCTTACAATACGATGATTAGTCTACTGGCTGGTATATGAGTAAGGCGTCCGTAGTTAATCACGTGTGGGTAAATATATAGGATCCTCGTGTGTCGACCCCTTAATGCTTGAGTGTGTCCGGTGTGACTGCTCCCTGTTCGATCGTGTAGACAGTCCCATCTTCTATCCTCTTGTCCCCCGTTCAGGACCTTCAGTTTTAGGTAGACGTAGGTACTGGCTTTGGGCCAGTACCTTAATCAGCCCAAACCGCCAAGTGGTTGTGGAGATATGCGAGTTACCGTCCTGGCCTGGTTCAAGTAACCAAATCAGGATGGCAACAATGATCGGATAGTTGATAAGCGAAGTTCAACCACAGCCGGGGTAACCGGTTACTGTTAAACCCGAATCACCTGACCCGTCGCGCAAGGCTCCCTCTGTAAATCAAGCACAACAAAGTACTTGAACGTTAACCAAGACCCCACAGTGGTGCCCCGGATCATCAGAGAGGATGATTAATATTGCCCATGTTGTTTGTAGGCCCCACGATGCCTTGATTAAGCAGCGATGCTTAATCTTGGCAATTAAACCCTTAATCATGGATGTCAACCAGTATGAACTTTCCAGTTGATGCATCCCAGGCGGACTTGATTAAGGTCCTCATGCAGGATAAAGCCCTGATTAGCCATATAGGACTTATGCTAATCCTTTGGAGCAGCGCGCTACGTGATTAAGGTGGAAATCGGCAAATTCCTTGCTATTTCACCCATGGTCCGTTTCACGGCTTATCATCTCCCCCATTCTTTGCTATTGACCGTCCCCGGTCAACCTTTCTCTGATTCTCCCTTGACCCCATTGTATTATCCTTGATTAAACAGGTTCAAGAACTGAGTTCCTTTTGACCCGTGAAACCATTTATCCCATTTAAGGACCCAACCGCCGGCTCGTTTGCACGAGCAATTGATAGGCCCCTATTGTATGCTTCTAATGAGCACCGCCACAGGTTTGACGTGATCGGCATCAAGACTTCTTGGCGGAACCAAAAGTTGTCTCTGACCCCTAATCACACTACCCTTGCTCCTCCCATCACCAGTTACAGCCCAAATTCCTTAATCAGAACACCCTGGCGACTTAGAAAGCCGCGAGGATACTCTAATCCGGTCCCTGTGCCTTCCTGACTCAAGGTTCGTTTCAATTTTCCATATTTGGACGTAACGTCACTGGGTTTTGCAGGGACTGCTAATTTTGGCGCCGCGACAAAACTCAATCTTGGTTTCGAGAAGTCCTCTTAATTAGAAGACTTCTCGACCCCGCGTTTCAGTTTGCCGGCCGCGGCTCCGCAGCCTCCCATATAATTCCCAAGTCGCCGTCTCGACTCCAAATTTTCTCGCCCTTCTCTTCCACTATCCCTGGTGCTCGTCACCATGCATAGCGAAGCTCCTCACCGCGTCTGGGCCTCTTGGAATCACCCCGCCTCAAACGCCCTCAGCGAGTACCTAATCGGCACGAAGTTGTTGGAGGACGACACCGCCGTTCGAAAGGCGTTGCTCGACGCGCTGCCTATCCTGGTGAGTACCGTCTTCCCACTCCCTCTGCCCTCTCTCTGACCCACTGGTGGCCCTTCCTAGCAATATCACCTATGTGTCCTTCATCATACCGCACGAGCCGCTGCCACTCGACTTCCTGTCTTTCATCGCAGCTATCAACGACGTCTTCTACTTCCTGGACGTCGTCCCGCAGACCTGGACCCGCTATCTGTTCGATCCTTCTGACGAGGAGGCGGACAAGGTGTGTCCCTTTTACCCCTCGCCGTCATAAGATTCTTACAGATCCGTTCCAGCTCTCGGTCCTGCCCCTCGACTTTCAGATTCCCGAGCTCGACTACCCGAACTTCACCAAGGCGGCACGCGACTGGTCAATGGATCCGCACTACAGCAGTTCGAGACGCCGCTCCAGCCGCCGCTGACCGTAAAGCCCGACTACAGCTTATTCGCGTCACCCCGCGCCTTCACCTCAAAAGCGCACTTTTACTCGGATTAAAGGTCCCTCGGGTACGGGTCAGCGGAGTGGGCCCTGCTACAGGGTCTACTTTGTTGTCCGTACCCGCTGCGCAGACATGCTCCGCCGCGCGAGACTCTGCTGGAGGCCGCGGTGAAGGCCGAACCGCTGTACCCGAGGGCGTCTACCTCCAACAACGCCGAGGTAGTCGTCCCGCACATCCACGACTTGTCGTCGGATATGCCAGCGACCCCGAACTACTCGTTCCAGCACCAAACGCATTATCCAACCACCGCCATCCAAGGACCTCCCTGCGTAAGCCATCACTCTTTGCTTCCTTGATTAAGCTAAATTGCCCTTAATCAGGGACACCTCGACGTCCCGCCAAGCGCAAGGCTTCGAACGAGTCGATTGCCAGTGCAAATGCACCGCTCCCCTCGTACGTTCCCTCTGACTCGTTAACCATCCTGACCCACCCTTTTCTAGACGTCCGCCAAGAAAAAGCGTAAAGGTGGCTGGCAAGCGCGCCAAAAGCGAGGCCACCGTCACGACGTCTCCGACGACGAGGTAAGACTCATCTTACTCTTCACACCCTCATCCTAGCCTGAGGAACTGCTGATACGAAGCCCAAGCTGGGAGAGATCCAACGTCGTGGTCGTTCCACGCGCGCAAGAACGCCGCCCAATCTCAAAAACTCGAACTCAACGACGTGGTCGACACCGACCGTCTCCACCAAGTCTCGATTCCTGAACGAGAGGGTGAAGAAGGGAGCGCCCCGCGACTCCAAAGGTGCGTGCCTCCCCTCTTTTCCCTCTCATATGCCTGACCGATCCAGTCGACCTTGATTTCCACGACCTGGAAGGCAACTCCCATGGACCGACCAGAGCGCGTACCTTTGGGGACTGCGCATCCGCGGGACCCCCGTGCACTTCTATTCGCACCTCATGCCTTACTCCGGCGCGCGCAAGACCACCGAGGGGTACAAGTCCCGCTTCGAAGCCATCCCAAAAATCCCTTCTTCCATCGTGGAGGAGGTGGATTTTTCGGAGGCCGGAATCGTAAGTGCTTCCTCCCAGCTGTCTTAATCACGCTGACTTTAATCATAGCCCGACACCGCTTGCATTCAATGCATCCTGCTCGGCAGCGAGTGCACTCCCATTGCCTTCGGCATGAGTTGCTCGCAATGCCAGCAGCGGGATATCAAAGGAGCCAAGAACTGCGAACACGCGCGCACGATGGAGGAGCTCATCCAGTTCTACTGCGAGATCTCGGAGAAGTACGCCATGACCTCGGATGGTACGTGATTAAGCACCCTCTCCTTAATCATGACTGACCTTCTCGTTTTATCTCCCTTTTGTAGTGACTGAGATGTTGCTGAAGAACCTCCGGGACGCCCACCGCCGTGCACGCTGGCCTTGCCAAGCTGTACGCAGAGTCGTCGGAGGAGCTCATCGACGTCTTCCAGCACGTCTCCTCGCACATCGAGCAGGTCATCGACTACGTCGGCGCCGACAAGTTCTTTCTCGCGCTTCACGGACGACAAGACAGCCAGAGTCCCTCCGCGGTCCATCTCGAGGAGCTCCGGGCCAACTACAACCGTCGCATCTCCAACGACGCCGCGGTGCGTGAGCTCGACGTCATGCCAGCCGAGAAGATCCCTGAGGAATCCCGCCTCATCACCACGGACTTCGCCGCGCTGGGCGCTGCCTTCCCCAACGAGGACCGCTTCGTCACCGCCGCCTAAAGCGTACCCGGTTCAAACCGGCCAAGTCGTCTCCTTCCAAGGGAGGCGACTCTGCTGCTGGGCCCCGTTCGCTCACCGACATCCAGCACTCGTCTGGTGACCAGGAGGACGTGGATATGTTCGCGGGCGACGCGGCGGGGACTTCGCAGCCGGCGTAGGGTCTTGTTTTTCGACACGCTGTACACACGGACCCTTATCGTAGGGCCGATTTGTTTTCTTTTTGAACCACATGCTGTACTCCGCCCACTATACTTAGCTACCAAGTAGTTTAGCTTAGATAGTAGGGTTGAAATGTTTTCAATAGCCGCCAATCGATTCCGATGCCTCCCCAAAGTTGGGAGAAGAAGTGACTTTTAGTTTGAGTAAGGAAGAGTCCAGCACTAAGCTTAATCAGGCCAACAGCAGTGCCCTTTAAGACTTAGTAATTTCTCTTCCAGCGCCCAAATTTAAGTCACTTCCTGATTAAGCTTAATCACCCCGTGTAAGAGTAGATCTTGCTTAATCACGTCGATCCCTTTCTAGTGGCTATGTGATCCCATCACTGGTTTTTAAAGCCTTTACGAGTGGAGGAGAAAGGGGTTTCCACTCCTTTCTCCTTCCCTCATCATGGATCCCAGCTTGTCGCCTGAAGACGTATACGCCTCATATGCCATGGAGGACATGAAGGTGCGAAAGCCTTTTAAGCGCTATGATTAAGCTTTTGGCTCATTCGTAACCTTAAGCAGCCGTCGTACCTTATGCGAGGAATGCTGTGCTGCAGCCGAGCCCTGCGAGTTCATCGCGTGGGGCCGCAGTTGCCAGCGCTGCCAGTTCCACGTATACGGGACTTGCACCTTCCGTGACCAGACATATTTCGACACATTCCGGTTTTCCACCAACCGTCAGGGCGATGGTACGTCCCATCCAGTCTTATTCAGGCATTTCCCAGCCTTAATCAGACCTCAGCTCCGCCTCTTGGCCGCGATCTTTTCACATACGACCAACTCGCTGGCCATTTCGATGCTGCGTTCAAGCGTAATCAGGCCCTTCACGACCTTCGGCTGTCCCAGATCAAGGCTAGCCTTGCCCGTATTACAGACCTCAACGTCTTGAAGGAACACTTGCTCATCTGCGAGCGCGGGAACTGGGCCGACGAGGTTACCACGATGATCGTTGAGCGCCAGATTGAGATTATGCACCCCGCTCCCCAACGTAGGCAGGTTTGGTTCGGTCGCTAGTTACTTAGAATATGGCCTGATTAAGGGTTCCTCGATCTTGTTTCCAAGTAGTCAAGTCCCTATCCTTAATCAATCCAATTCCAGCTGCCGCGTTAAAACGCTACTGTCTTAACCAAGGGGACCAGGCTCTTAATCTCATATCCCAAATGCGCTTCCATTCTCTGCGAGAAGAACACGCATTCTTCGTGCTTCAAGATCATCCTGTACGCCTCATTTTCCTTCCCAGGGGGTCTTACTCCTTAAACACCCCTTTGTTCAGCCGACTTTCGCCTGCAACAATTGCGTCAAAAAGGGGGCGTCCCTGTACATTCAATATGTGGGGCCGGGCTTGTGGCCACTGCGAGGAAAGACTCTTATCCAACTGTACTTTCCGCTGGTACCACCACTGGGCTGTGTTCTATCACTCCCCAGAGTTTAACCGCTTTCGTAAGTGTGAATAATCACCCCTCGCAGGTCCCAGCTTATTCAGCCAAGCGCGCCGTACCGGCCGCTCGCTCTTCCTCTTTTCGCAATTGCTGCCCCTGATCCCTTCATTAATGGAGCGGATCTGGGAGCATTATCACAAGGAAAACTGCAGTCTGGTTAAGCGCCTGATTAACTCTGGCACTACTCCCGGAGAGCTCTCAGCCCTACAGTCCTTGTTTATTAGCGAGGACTATTCTCCCTCTGCAAGATTCTGGCTTTCGCAGCGTAGGCGGGCAGTCAGCCTTGAGGCGTTATCAGGGACTTCTTTATTCCCTTGAAGCCCCTTAATCACCGTAGTTAGAGTTCAGCAACTTTTGTTTCATTCCGTCCCCTGCCTTGGCAGGTTGTTTAATGGAAACTTGGCTGCCCTCCCAACCGTTCCGTGATTAAGCGGCTCCTTGGTTTCAGGAGACGACTTTTATTATAGCCATCCTTGATTAAGCCCAAGTCCAACGTCCGTAATGCCTCTGCTTGATTTCGCACCGAACTTTGCTGCTTCTATTCCACCCGACTTAGTTCACAAGGCTTCCCCCGAGATCATGGCCGAGTTCAGTATCATGTGTAAGGAGCGCAAGGCGAGTATTGCGCCTTGGTCCCTTAAACATCCGAACTAAAACCATTGCTCCAGCCGACGAAGCCTTGCAACCACTGCACTGAGAGTGGCACTGAGTGCACTCCTACCCGTATGGGAGGCAGCTGCGTCGAGTGTACTCTCCAGCTTAGTCCGACTTGCGAGTACGCGAGCCTTTCTTGGTTCTTTGCTACCCATCGCAAGGAGCTTTCAGCGTTCTCCGCCCTTGCTGGTACGTCTCTTTCATCATTTCTAGCCCGATAGCCTTAATCATGAATTATCGCAGCCAACAAACCCGACTTCGCCAAGGCGGTGAAGTGGGACAAGTGGAACCAGCTTATGCCCTACGCGCAGGAGATCGTCTCCAAGCAGGTCTACGAAGAGTTCGCGTCCTTTGCTCAGGCGTATCACCACGTCCTCTCGAAACTCTCAGTCAACATCTTGCAGGACATCCGCATTATCGTCGTCGCCAATACGACTTCGCTGTCCTTGCTTCGTACCGTAATCGACGGCGCGATTATTGCTGCCAAGGCCCGCGAGTCCAAGGCTCGAGAGGCCAGGATCGTATCCAGCCGCCTTCCGCAGGGTGTTACCATCCCTACTCAGGACGTCGTGGATAGGTTCCGTGCCAACCTCGGTGCCGCCGGTCACCGCGTCCTGGAGAACGCCTCCGTTCATTCGTCCGTTGGCGCGATTATCGACCCAGGCGCCAGAGTTATCGTTGGGATCGACAATATTGCCAAGTTGCTCAAAAACAGTGAGACTCCCCACAGTCTCTGGGTTGGTTCAGCTGCTAATCTGGCCGCCATTGGAGTTCCTGTTGACGCTCCCGGACCGTCCGACCAGTCCATCGCCGCTACTCGCGACTTCCTCATGAAGCCTTCCGAGGCGGTTGGGAAGGCTCCTTCCCCGAGCTCTTCCACCGATAGCCTTCCCTGACCTTATCCCGGTGTCGTCCCCTGGTTCTCCTACTTCCACTACGTACGAGATGTTGTACCAGGATCTCACTTCTGATAGCAACAATCTCTCCCGTCGTTACTGATTTCTAGACTTCGTAACTAGTTACTAGTCCAAATACCCATGTAACCCTCCGTATGACTTCTGAATGCAATTGCCTCTGAAGCGAACTTGAGTGAGTCTCAACTACTTCTCCAGACGTAATCTGTCAATCATCCGTCAAGCCTTGATTTAGGATCAATTCCTTAATCAGGCAGGATCCGACTGTTATATTCTTGGCCGATCAATTATATTGAACCGGTTGCGAACAGCCTGAAATCCTTATTAACGTCCTGGCCGCCGACATCTCCTTGATTAGGGCCCCTAGCGCTATTTTAGCCATATAAATATATGTCTTATTATAGGCTCGGCTCCAGGTTGTCCCTTTGTCAGGTTTCATCCTGAAGGTTCCTTAATCAGATCTGTTCTCGCATTGGCCAGGCTCTTTGATTTCTCTTCGAGCGTAGATATCCTTGGCGCTCCGTTGCAGCGGCTCGCTCCTAGGTGTGGTGATTAAGGCAAGAGGATAGATCAGACTGTGATTAAGCTAGGGAAATTTGTAAAATTTTCCGGCTCGCCCAGTCCTCCCCCATTCTTGAAACACCAACTGCCCTCAGTTGCTCGTCCTGTTTCCAAGCTACCAGGAATGTATAAAGCGTACGCTTATTATACACCCTACGTCTCTTTAACAAGTTTATATCCCTTGACTTTCTCTATGCCGCCCGTTGTTCTCGAGCCTAAACACATGTCTTATCAGGCGCTTCACCCCGATCCCGAGGAATACGTCCCTCCTCCTGAGGTTCAGCAAGAATGGCGCAAGGTCAACGATCAGGTTTCTCTCCTGATGGCGTGCAATTTTCCGACGCACGCAAAGCAGCTTGCCCTGTTCAACGAGACGGGGACCATCATGGTACGCCGTAGTGTCTTAATCAGAGTTTCCCTCTTGTTAATCACATTCTCTTTTTGAACAGGCCAGCCTCTTCCCGTACTGCGGCGTTGATCGCCACTGAGACGCCCATCTACGAGGCCTTCTGCCGTTTCGCCAACAAGTTTCGCGCATTCTGGGTTCCCCAAGGCCGTCAGGACCCTCCCTACGCCGGTTAAGGATGTGCTCCTCTTCATCGAGGACCTCCTGAAGCTCCGCAACCGTGCCAAGGTCAACAAGACCACCGCCGAGAGAATCGCCGGGGAGAAACACCGTGCGGAAAAGGAGGACGCGCTAATGGAGGTCCAGGCGACTAAGAAGGTGCGCCCGTTTTTATCCTATCATCTTCTTGCTTCTGCTTACTTCTACCATTTAAGGTTAAGAAGAGCAAGAAAGGCAAGGCGCCCAAGGAGGACGCCGACGACGGCGAATCCGTTATCGCAGATGTAGATACCCACATGGACGACGTCTCCACTTCCCAGGTATTAATCCGTCTTTTTCGATATAAATCTTTCATAATCCTGTGTTAACCAATTACTTGATTAAGCAGGACTCTAACGACGCGGACATCCAGTCCATCGATGGCGAGGCGTTTATGGCCGAGATCCAAGACCAGGAAGAGCGCCGTACCTCTGCCAAGACTAAGGCGTCCGGCAAGGACGGTTAAGTTGCTCCCCCATTCTTTTGCTCTTATCTTAAACGCTCGTTTTCTTCTCTGTTTTCAGTCCAAGGCGTCGAAGGGAAAAGGTTGGGAGAGCCGAAACTGTACGCATCCCTTATGCTCGGGTTAGCCGCCTTGATTTCCAGTCCAATGCTTACGCAAAGGCCATGAAGATCGTCGAGAAGACCAACCCAACCGAGGCTGCGCAAGTTGCTGCCGAACCCAACTCCGTTCGTCGCAAGCGCCGTCGTGCGAACTCGTTCGTCGAAGCTGACCCTGATTCACAGGGTGCGTTATTCGGCAAGCAAGCTCGTTCATATGATTAACCATGCCCTCTGGGCAGGTATGGCCACTGACCCGCCTATCCGTTCGGCCGCAATCAGGGCTGTTATCGACCAGGCCTCCAGGCTTATCCAGGATGGCCAGGGCCATCTCTCCAACGAGGCCCTTATCCGCCAGGAGTACGAGAATCGTTCCGAGTACAACGTCACCGTTCACCGCCTCGAGCACCACTTGACCATCGCCAAGCTTCTGTACGCCGAGCAGGAACGTCTCGTCGCCCTTATGCACGAGCGCAAGGTTTCTCCGGTGGCTGAGTTGCCGTCGGTGTAGTAGGTGAAGTTTCTCAGCCTCCGACTACCCAATTTCTGATTATTAAGGCAGTGACGAAGAATTACTCCCGCCCTGGCTCCTTTCAGAAGAAGATATCGATGCTCTCCCTTCTCCTACTGCTTCCGAGTACGAGGAAGCGTTTTCCACACTCCAACGTTACGGTCTCGTTCCCCAGGGAATCCAATCACCCGCTACAGTAGTAGCAGACTATGCCGTGTCCCCTTAAACTACCATCTCTTTTGTCCAACTCTAAACACGATCTTTCCGAATATACCGTTTGCCGTTGATTAACCCAAGTGTCGAGTGATTATCCACCAGTTGGTAGAAATCACGTCTTCGTGCGCTTAGAGCGCCTCGGATGGTTATCACCGTAAACAGGTGCGTTATCCAGGTCCTCATCCTCGGGTTCTGGATCACTCTCATATTCGTCAGATAGGTCGGCCGGATCCATTGACTCCCAGTCAGGATTAAGCGTAACCTTGTCAAACTGCATATCCTTGCCTAAGTACTCGTCTGGTTTGTCCTTTTTATGGGCCAATTCTTCCAGGCTTTCCTTAGACATATCAATCAGGCTTTCTATCTTGTGCGGAAGTTTAATCCTTTTCCGTGCTGCGTAGGGTACTACCCTGAACTGCGCAATTTTTCCACGAAACATTGCCCCGTTCATTTCGCAACACAGGTAAGAACCCCCTGAAGTTCGCCGAACCACGACCATCGGGCCCAGATATCTTGGCTCCAACTTTGAATTAAGCGATTTTTCAACCGTGGTGTTCCTGACTAAGACCAGGTCACCGGGCTTAAAATCGTAATCCTTGATCTGATGCTCGTGAACCCGTGCGTATCTGCGTACGGCCGCTAATTTCTCAGCGTCGACCCTGTCTCGCATTTCCTCCACATGTTGGATATGCTTAGCCAGTGCCTGAGCCCTTAATCCCACAAGCTCCTCGGTGCTGATTATCTCTCCCGGATATTCCACAAGCCAAGTAGCCTCCTCTATGTCTAGAGGTATAGTCGGATGGGCGCCCGTTACCGCAAAGTAGGGTGAACAACCTAAACCCCGTCGAACTGTGATCCTGTCCGCCCAAACTACTTGGGGAAGGAACCAGAACCATTTGCGAACATCACCGCCAGTTGCTTTATAAATGGATTGCCTAATATCCCAGTGAACACGTTCAACTGGTCCATTGGCTTGAGAATTATAGGCTGAGATCCTTATCCCCGTTATCCCATATTTAGCGTTCAGCCAGTTCAAGGCTGCGATAAACTGTCCGGCGTTGTCCGTGACTATCCAAGTAGGACAGCCCCAGCGACATATGATTTCTTCAAGTATAAACCTGCCCAAGGATTCCCCATTGTCCGCCCTTAGTGCCCTAGCTTCAAGCCACCTGGTTAAGGCGTCCCTAGCTGCGACCACTAATTTGTGACCATTAGAGGCCCTACCCATGATCATTACATCGACGTGTATCTTTTGGAAGATGCTCGGCGTGTAAGTTGCTACAGGTGGGATCCTTAGCAATTCCCTCTGTCTAGCTTGACACATCTTGCATGTTTTAATATACCAAGATATATCTCGCTCCATTTCAGGCCACCAGAACCTTAACTCGATCATAGATTTGGTCGCGAAAAGGCCCTTATGCCCTAGACTGTCATGAGAAGCCTTCATCATAAACATGCGGTAGCCTTTATCCACCACTAGTTTATGTCCCGAGTCCTCTCCCCGGCGGTAGAGCTGCCCCTTTTCATCAATAAAGAACTGCCTTGCGTAGCTCACGAAGCGACGGTACTGTTTATGTGTATAACCAGCGGGCCGTTTTAAAGGATCCCTCAACCATCTTTTCAAGTCAGTTAATCGTTGATCCTGAAGCTTCCCACTTTCAGTTCGATGTTCCTCTGGATAAGGTTCTCGCTTGTCTGGGTCGTACTTGAATTCTAGTTCAGGAAGCAACTTTTCCTCCTCTTGAGTCTGGCTCATGAGGTATTGCGGTACGATTAAGCCTTCTGCCACATAGGCTTCCTTAATCGTCCGGTTAAGCAAAAGTTGCTCCGTATTCTCGAACTCGCACTGCGACTCAAACTCCCCGAGTGCCTTTGAAAAGCTCCCATCTCGCTCCAGGTTTCGTTCAGGTATCTCCTGCAAGTAACCACCACGGGTGTCGATTTCCGTTTTAAAGTCCTCGAACTCTAGTGGTTGCGGAATTTCCTCGTCCCATTCTGAATGGTTTTCCGGAGGAGGGTTATCCTCGTACCCGATACCAGGGTTCTGATATACCGGGTCACCAGGCTGCCACTTCCGTCGAGAAAGTCCATCAGGCGAGAAGGTTAAACCGCGCACATGCTTCAACTGGAAATGGAACATTAATATTTGTTCGATCCAACGGTTAATCGTCGCATTAGGTCCCATTCCTGGATTGCTCAGCATGCCCTTGATATACATGGCATCCGTCTCAATGACCAGTCTCCGGCAACCCAACAACCAATATTGCATATGCAGCAGTGCCCTTAATAAACCATATAATTCCCTTTTCGGTTGGGAGAACCTAGCCTCCCGCTCGTTTAAGGGAATCGAGTCGAATTTTGCGTAGTACTTCCGTTTAGGATCGTCAGGATCGACCTGGTAGATTTCCAAGCCAACCTGCCATCCATGAGGTGTCCACGGCCATTACTATGTCGGAATCCCAATCATAGTTCAGCGGTTTCAAGGCATCGCAGTTTTTCACTGCATGTTTAACCTTGTCCATGGATTCCTGTTGTTTATCTCCCCACTCAAAATCTGTTGAGGCCCTTAACAGGGTAGTTAAGGGTCTCACCATGACTGTGTAGTCTTTGATAAACATCCGCATGGTGCCTACAACTCCTAGGAATTGCCTGACTTCCGAAACGTTTTCCAAAGGCGGCCACCTATCAATAACCCCAATCCTGTCTTCAGAAGGTCTTCTCCCCTCGAACGAGCACATGTGCCCCACGACTGGAAAGATCTCCATACACAACAAGGCTTTTAGTCCTGATAAAGTCGCCCCGCAATATTTCAACCGTTGAACAACCCGATTAAGGTTGCTGAAGTGCTCCCAAACAAAACGCCTTATGCCTGGATTCTCGGGAATGACTTCTTGTGAGCCATCTGGCAACACATATCTACTTCCTGGTCCTCTTACAGGCACATCGTCGATGTAGGGGATTGTAACGTGAGGTATCTCGTCTCTGAGAATAAACGTTACATCGTCGTGGAATATTGGGACTGAATTAGTCCAACCCTGCGGAAGCTTTACCAGCCGCAGGGCACCGAACGGGGTCTGGAATGTAGTGAAGTCCCTTGAATTTTCATCGAGGTCCCTGTGATCATATCCAGAATATAAGTCTAGCACCGCCCCACAGGCTCTGCCTGCGAAGTGGTTGGCTAGCTCCTCCGTTGCCGGTGGTATTCCTGAGTGAGCAATAGTCACGGCGTTTAAGGGTTCTAACGCGTGAACAAGACGGACAGATTTCCCATCCTTCTTAATCACCCCAAAGAACTTCGAACGGTAGGATGAATTAGAAGGTTCATAGACTCCAGCGTCTATTTTATTCTTAATCACCCTACAGAACTCCTCAAGCTGTCCGCGCGGAATGGGTATGCTCCTCTCTACCCAGACCTTATGGTCTATCACCGGTATTTCTACCGGCGGAAGAAGTCATGTCTAAGGCTCCCTCGTTCCGAGTCGTCCCAGGCGAAAGCTACTTCTTGAAGCATCATGAAATGATGCATCAACTTTCGCTCTTCTAGCCATAGAAAGTCTCCAGCGTGAATCTTATCAATGATCTCCTTCCTTTCGACCGTGTACCTGCCAGTCGGGGCGAACTCGGCAGGATTAGGAGATAAATCAGGCATGCCTTCTAAAGGGTCCCCTGTTATTTCTCGCTTAATCCGGAACCGTTCCGGTAACTCCCCGTATATAGGCCTAGTTTTTAACGCGACTGGCTTATACTTCTTAGTGGCTAGTACTCTGACCGTTTTGACCCCTTTATTCCAGATCCAAGGAGAGGGTTGAACCTCTTCCTCAGGCTCCCGAATAAAGTCGGCCTTTTCGCAACACAGGCACCGGACATCGGGGTTGAACTCGTGTCTCGGTTTCTTTACTTTGGTCGGCCTAGCCGTTGGAATACCTAGGTACTCTGGTAGGTCTCTCTCAAAGGTAAACACCTGATGTCGCATTTTTGCGTCCTGTCCGCCTGATTGCGGTGCCGCGAACTCGTTAAGGAGTTGGTAAGCTTTCACATCCTGATTAAGCTCCTCGCTCTCTCTGGATGCTAACAGGTACGCCGTGTTAATCTCATCTGCCGTAAACGAATTGCCATTACGGGGTTCTAGGTATCCCTTGATCTCTAGATCCCCTGCCGAATTAAAACCCACCCGAACAGCCAACTCTTCTCCCTGATTAATCAGTTCCTCGAAGGGGCTCGAAAAACCGTCCTGCTAGGGGCCGAATTTTCCTCGTTCGTGCTTTCTTTAATGGGAGAAGCGTCCTCATCAGGGACCTCTTCAACCGTAGGCGGCATATACGTCCCTCTGGCCCATGTGACCATCGAGCTTTTACGACCAGAGTTGGGATCCGTGATTGTGATCGTGCACTCTCCATCAGGTTGATTAGAGGATGCCAATTTAGTTAACACCTCAAATGGTCTACCCAAGAGTATATCATACGCCGGGCTTTCCATAATATGAACCTGGAGATGTGCCGATACGTCCCCAAACTGAAACAACACATTCTTGGCTAAACCCTCCGACTTTTTAAGAGACCGGTTGGCCGCCTGCATAGTGATCTGTATGGACGGGATCCCAAGTCAATCCCAGGCGCCTAGCTACTGCCTTGGCCATCGAGACTATCATGGATCCCCCGTCTATAACAGCTTCTACGCGTTCCTTTCCATTAACCGTGGGGAAGATAACCCTGATCGGCTCCGAGTCGTTTGCCACATACGCCGCTTTGGCCACATGGTAGACTTGTTTAGGTGCCTCTCCAGGTTTAAGCGAGTTGAAGTACTCCATTAAAGGATCCGTTATGATTAAAGATCCCTCTGGGATCCCTTCTTCATTCGGTGGAGCCAGAAGCGTAGTCTCGAAGACTTCAACCGTTGCAACGTCAACAGCATCGTAATCAAGGCTTTCTCCTAGATCATCCATTAACCCAGGAAATAATTCAACCGCCTGCGCTAACATTCCGTTAACCATCTTTGGTTTAACATAGGGCACCCTTACTCGGGTAGCATTAATCCGGCACTCTTTCGAGACTGCAGGGCTAACCGCGTGAAGCTCCCTTTGTGTGATGGTGACCGGTAAGTCTGCACACCTTTCAGGCAAGCTGTTTGACAATGTTCGGGTCGACATTCCGGTTGACTAATTTATAGGACTTCTCCGGGGGCAATGGGATAGGTTCATCCTTTTGGACGATGCCTGTCCCTGCTCCCGTCAGAGTAGTATCCACTTTGATCCACCTGACTGGTTTCCCTTCGTCGTCATTTCGCACTACCGATTCCCGCGTATTAATTGAGAGGCCTTTTGCCCTTCGAATTATGATTAAGGCCAGCATGTTTTTGACTTCGTCAAACGCATCCTGTTCTTCATCATCCCATTTCCACTCAACACCCTTCTTGAGTAAGGTCATCAAGGGCTGCGAGTATTCCTGATACTCTTTAAACCCTATGGTGTATGGCCCTATTATCCCCAAGAAACGTGCCAATTCCTTGCCTGTCCACCGGTGGTGGCCAGTCTTTTAATCGAGCTGCGAACATTCTCCCTTCCTCCTCATCAACGAACTTATTCCTCCAATTATCATTATCATCTGCTGTATTGGCCTTATTTCGGTTCTCCGGAGGTTTGGCTGTAGGTTGAAAACGAACTGTTTTTCCCCCACCCTCCTTCATCGAACTCCTCAGAAATTTGGGTTGGAGCTGGCATCAGGCCGGTTTCCAGAACGCGTTGCCACGAACTGATCTGCTTGCTGCCCTCCCCTATATGCAGTCCACAAGGTTGCATAGTTGCCCAAAGTCCATTGAGCCAGTAGGTGCCGTAGGCATTTGAATGAACTGAGGTAGTAGCAAACTGAGGAATCGGTATCATGCCTTGGATAGGCTGGGGAATATTAACCGCCGTCTGATTAAGTACCGGCTGGCCGGAGTTCGAGGTCCTAGCCAGGGCCTGCACTTGAACCTTTAACGAAAGTAGTTCATCATCCCTGCTATCGTAGATATGGTCGACTCTATCATCAGAGGTGTTAACCAGGTTCTGGCTCTGAAGCGGGAGCGTAGCCCCACGCTTCTTGCCTTGAGCGAACCAGTAATCATCAACACGCTCCTTCTTGCTCTTATTCTCAGGGTATTTGGGAATAAACTGCCCGTTAGAGAGACGGAGTGAGCCGTTCTCAAACCCAATGTATCCCATCTCAATATGCTCCCGCTTGTATTGGCAGGTGGCCATTAAATGGTCAACGAGCTCGCAATACCAGCAACGGCCTGGGCCGCTGTTATTGGAATTGCCGTGGTATCCGCGGTTCCCTTGATTAAACCCTTTATCGCTCTTATTATAGGATCCTTGACCGTTATTAGAGTTCTCCTGTGGCGGAGGATTAGTTACAGCTTGGCTGAAACTAGTCTTCATCCACTGGTCTAGCTTTTTGTCCTGAATAGTGAAGCTGTCCTTAATCACCGCTGTCAGGGCGTTAATGCCGTCTAACAGAGCGCGATTCTCTCTAGCATCTTCTTCAAGCTTTATGGCCACCTCTTTCCCAGCCAATTCTCCCTTTGCCGAGCCCTTCTTGGAACGTTTGGACGAATGTCCATCCCAGTATTCAGCCATCTCTTTGGCCGTCTTAATCACGAACGCAAGCGGAACCTTGTCCCCCCTGCGCTTGACTGTCACTGGTTGAGCTACCGCTGCCCCTGCTCCCGCATTGACTGCAGCAGCTGGAGTAGCAGTAGTCCCGTTCGCAAAGAACTTGGACTGCATAATAATCGCATTGATATTATTAGCGAAGGATTCTTCCAGACAATCGAGGTACATGTCCACCAATTGTCCGTTATCCAACGCTGCGGGTGGCATCAAGAGCTTATCCGCTTCATTGACAAAAGCTATGCTGAACCGCCGAACAGCCCCAAGGTCGTTAACTGGAACGTCCTGGTGTTCTGAACAGATCCTGCGCATCTTTTTCAACGATCCCACTTTTGCATCCTCTAATTCAGGGAAGAATCCTTCTATTTCCGCAACCCATTCATCAAAGGTCCCGGAGGTATAGGTAGGAAGACGTTCCCATTGCTCAATAACATCATCTTCTTGGAGATACTCCAAGGTTTTTGCCTTTTTCGCGGCATCTGTAGCAATTCCTCCTTGAGTAAAGATAGTCCTCAAGTTCCGGATAAACTTCCTCAACGACGAGGCAGTTTCTCCGTCGAACGAAGGGCTACTTTTATCCCAAGGATTAGGAATCCTAAAATTCGCGACTCCAACGTTTGCCATATTGTGATTAATCTGATCTCGATTAACCGGGTTCTGAATAACTGTGGGTGGCGTAGTGCTACCCGTACGTGGTGTTGTTCCTGCCAAGTTTTCTTCTTCAATAGGCTCGGAGTTTAATCCTTGCCTAGAAGACGATGGAACTGGACCGGTTGAAACCGACGTAGACGGAATTGGTCTGTCGCGCGAAGCTTGGACCCGTTGAGCAGTGATTTCCGCTTGGGAATTCCTTGCTCTGGATGCTGGTGTCTGACTAGACGTCCTTTGCCTATACTGCAGTTGGTAGTCCGGAGGAGATTCCTGCCTGACTTGAACGTGCGGTAGAACGAGATGAAACTCGATTCCAATAGCCCAAAGGTTGAGTGCCTTCTCCTTCAAAGGTACTCGATTCCGACTCTGGATCACTAGGGATCCGGGGTGGAATTGTGCAAATGTGTTCTGATTACGGTCAGAAACCTAGTGTGGTTACTCTTCTGCCTAAGCAAGTAGAGTGTTTTGAACGAACTTTTGGTTGTTTAGACCGCGAGTTGTTTATAATGCACCGATGACCCAAGTAAAACAGTTCCAGGCAACCAATCAAGATTATATCTGCACCCCCTCGCGGTGGGCTCCAGATGAAATGCTTGCTCGGTGTCTACAACAGCAGTACTAGTTTAATCAAGACCCAACGAGCAGAATGCGAGTTGCTTGATTAAGGCAAAAACGCAACTACTAACCAAATCCTAACTACTTTCCCCTTGAATGGTTTAGACTGTGCCGCCGAGTACGGGTCTTTTGAACGCTTTAAGAAGGTTCAAGGAGCACAGATAATCCAACAGAGGTTGCGAGGAACAAGCCTGTTTTAAGAGGTCTAGTCCGAAGTGCAAGGTTGATTTAGAGTATTAGACCTCTTTGAGCAATGCCAAACGAGTGCCTAAGCCAACAAATCGAGTTTAAAAGCTTTAGAAGCTTGAGCCAACAATCCCAATCCTAACAAGGTGCCGTGTTCTCCAAATCCCAAATAATAAGCCTTCCAAGGCTACTGTAGTGCGGTGCCGTGTTCTCAATCCTAATAAGCTCTCTCTAGCTTCTTAACCGTTCCCAATCCCAAGATCCCGATCCAACAATTGATATTAAGTTACTCGTGCAGACGAAACAAAACTTCTTAACGAAGTCAGTCCTGGGTGACAAGTCCCGAATCTCCGTCGTTTATCAAGCAATACCCGGTAAAGGCTAATGCTCTTAGTGACAGAAAGTTCAGTGCCTATCCATGCCAAAACCTCCTCCTTATATACTGTACAATTACGCTTACAATACGATGATTAGTCTACTGGCTGGTATATGAGTAAGGCGTCCGTAGTTAATCACGTGTGGGTAAATATATAGGATCCTCGTGTGTCGACCCCTTAATGCTTGAGTGTGTCCGGTGTGACTGCTCCCTGTTCGATCGTGTAGACAGTCCCATCTTCTATCCTCTTGTCCCCCGTTCAGGACCTTCAGTTTTAGGTAGACGTAGGTACTGGCTTTGGGCCAGTACCTTAATCAGCCCAAACCGCCAAGTGGTTGTGGAGATATGCGAGTTACCGTCCTGGCCTGGTTCAAGTAACCAAATCAGGATGGCAACAATGATCGGATAGTTGATAAGCGAAGTTCAACCACAGCCGGGGTAACCGGTTACTGTTAAACCCGAATCACCTGACCCGTCGCGCAAGGCTCCCTCTGTAAATCAAGCACAACAAAGTACTTGAACGTTTAACCAAGACCCCACAGTGGTGCCCCGGATCATCAGAGAGGATGATTAATATTGCCCATGTTGTTTGTAGGCCCCACGATGCCTTGATTAAGCAGCGATGCTTAATCTTGGCAATTAAACCCTTAATCATGGATGTCAACCAGTATGAACTTTCCAGTTGATGCATCCCAGGCGGACTTGATTAAGGTCCTCATGCAGGATAAAGCCCTGATTAGCCATATAGGACTTATGCTAATCCTTTGGAGCAGCGCGCTACGTGATTAAGGTGGAAATCGGCAAATTCCTTGCTATTTCACCCATGGTCCGTTTCACGGCTTATCACCGGACAGGTGATTGGTGTCGGCGGCGTGCACTATTTAATGCACCTCGTCGAAGGTCACTGTGGAGCACCATGGGTATTTTTCCTTCCCCACAAAATGGTGGCAAATACCTTGCAAAAGTTCAAGTTATACGTTGCAGAGGTGGAGAGACAGACGGGGAAAAAGATTAAGCGAGTGCAGGTGGATGGTGGAGGCGAGTGGATAAACAAGTTGTGGGACGAGTTTTTGCGGTGATGCGGGAATAATTGTTGAAGTTACGACCCCGCATTCGTCGTCGCAGAACGGACCGGGGGAGCGTGGGATCAGGACAACGGTCGAGTTTGGGCGGTGTTTGCTAGCGGATTCAGGATTCACGAAGAGCATGTGGCCGCTGGCTTTTGAGGCTGCGGCATACTTGCAGTGGTTCCACCCAAAGCGCCATGCTGGCGGTAAGACACTGTGGGAGATGTATTATGGAAGCAAGCCTGACATCTCTCACCTTCGCGTTCTCGGTGCGGTCGCATACACCAAGATTGTACCCATTTAATCCGCGGGGGGCAAGCTCAACCCTTGTTCCGTCAAAGCCCACCTTGTTGGTTTCAACAAAACTGCTGGTTATCGTCTCTGGAATCCCGCGACTCGGACCTACTTCAACTCGCGCGACGTGATCTTCGAGGAGGAATTGGGGCATCGGTCGCTTCCTCCAGCAGGGGGAGATGTGGATATAGCTGGAGGAGATGAACAGGACACTGGGGACGAACCACACGTTCAAATTCCCGCTGCTGAGCACGAAACTGACGAACCTGCTCTTGCTCCTGCTGCAGATATTCCTGCGGCCGTTCCTCCTCCTGCTGCTGCTGTTCCTCACCGCTCCACTCGCACC
The DNA here is from genome assembly GCA_029378375.1 of Mycena olivaceomarginata. Classification (NCBI taxonomy): domain Eukaryota; kingdom Fungi; phylum Basidiomycota; class Agaricomycetes; order Agaricales; family Mycenaceae; genus Mycena; species Mycena olivaceomarginata. The sequence goes on along the minus strand of JARKIC010003147.1, from coordinate 10,064 downwards.
CCCATTCCCTCGAAGGTGATCCAGGCCTCCCTTGATACGCAGGCCGTCGAATCCGCAGCGAAAGCTGCTGGTACTGACTGGGCTACGGGTCGAAAGACTCCGAATATGCACGCCAGGACCCGGGCAGCTGCTGCCTTCACTATTTCGACTCCGACGGTGCCCAAGAATTTTCAGGAGGCTATGGAGCACCCGGAGGTTTGGATGGTGCCGATGGAGAAGGAGTACAGGTCTCTCGTCGGCCGGGAAGTTTGGGTTCTCGTGGATCCTCCTCCTGGTGAGAATGTCATTGACTGCAAGTGGGTCTATGCAGTCAAGTACGACATTGAAGGCGAGATTATCAAGTGGAAGGCTCGCCTTGTCGCCAAGGGCTTCATGCAGCTCCCGGGTGTCGACTTCTTCGAGACGTACGCCGGTGTCGTGCAGTACGAGTCCCTCCGCATGCTCTGGGCTATCTGCGTGAACGAGCTGGGCTGGGTGATGTGGGCGATGGACGTCGTCAGCGCCTACCTCAACAGCGAGATGAAGGAAGTTGTCTACATGCACCAGCCTGAGGGCTTCATCGTGCCGGGCCAGGAGGGAAAGGTTTGCTTGATGAAACACTCCCTCTACGGCATGATGCAGTCGGGGCGCAACTGGGCTGAGCACCTCAAGTCGTCCCTCGCCGCGCTTGACTGGGTTCGTTCGCGTGCTGATCCATCCATTCGCATTAGGACTTCCTCCGCTTGCACTTCCATTATCGGTGTTTACACAGATGACCTCGACAGCATTTCGTCCACCCCAGCTGCTGCGACTGAGGCGCAGGCGGGGATCAAGTCCATTTACGATGTGACTGATGTCCCCCACACGGCCACCTCCCTCAGCATGACCATCGAGTACGACGAGGCCGCGGGTAAAATTTCCATCTCCTCGTGCCCTTACCTCGAACGCATCCTCGCGCGCTACAACATGACAGACTGCAACCCCAAATCCACCCCTCTCGCCATCGGTTTTGAGCTTACTTCCGATCAGAGCCCGTCCGCTGCCGAAGACCACGTGTTCATGGCCGACAAGCCCTACCGCGAGGCTGTCGGGTCGCTCCTGCATGCCGCGAACACCACCCACCCTGACATCGCGTACTCAGTAAATCGGCTCGCTGCATTCCTCCAGAACCCCGGCCCTGCGCACTGGAAGGCCGTCCAGCACCTGCTCGCATACCTCAAGGGCACGCTCGACTACAAGATCACGTATCGTCGAGGTGCCCCGAGCAGCTTTCGTCCTGTCGGTTGGGTCGATGCGGATTATGCGGGGGATTTGGACACCCGCCGCTCGACGTCGGGCGAGATCTTCATGATGTCGGGCGGCCTGGTGTCCTGGTCATCGAAGAAGCAGGCTACGGTAGTGCTGTCGATGATGGAGGCGGAGTATGTCGCGCTGATGCGCAGCGCGAAGCAGGCTATGTGGATGTATGGCTTCCTCGACGAGCTGCACATGCCCCAAGAGCGCCCGGCCATCCTCTATGGTGACAACCTGGGGGCTGCTGCGCTCGCGCGCGATGCGAAGGGCCATGTGCGTATGAAGCACATCAATATCCGTGAGCACTACATCCACGAGCGTGTCGCTGCCAGGGACATCGAGATTCAGCATGTCGCGTCTGCTGAAACCTTGCGGACATCTTTACCAAGGTCCTCCCCCGTGATGCCCACCTCGCTATCGTCCGCGTGTTGGGGATGACGGAGTAGGGGAGTGGATGGGAGCGGAGCGTAGATGCTCAACTCGAGGGGGAGTTTCCTTTCCTCCTCGTTCACAGTCAAATTCTTTGATTCTTTATCTTACTATACTGATTTTTACAACTCGTTCTCGCCAGGGGGAGTGCTGAAGTATTGGCTCAATGTGCCATAAAGTCGGCATGCGGCACTTGTGTGCCGCTTGTGTAAGCCTACCCCCTATAATCTGTACCACCGCCCAGACGGAGTATTTCCCGCTACTCCGTCCAGATCTCTTTTACTTACTCCGTTGTTACCTATAGACACATGCCTCAGTCGTTCACCTTATCATGCCCGTCTGAGTATTATTCTTATTACTACATATATAACCTATGAATTGGTTCGCCTGACTCTGCCGTGGCGATCAGGCCTGACGTCTTCCTCGACGACCCTGCCCGGATGCCCAAGGGGCGATCCGGCATGCGCCGGCGCAATGTGACCCCCTGCAGTATGTTGGTGTTTGGCATTGAAGTTTGATGCATCAATACGATCACGTGTATGACGGGACAAGGCATTTTTGAGGCATTTCGACACTTCTTTAGTGTTCCGCAATAGTGTTTGGGCAAAAACTGAGTACATAGAGTACAACATTACACTAATCTACTTTGTTTAGCAGTATGCGAGTCAGATCCGGTGGTGGAGTGAGTTCCTGATTTAACACTGCCCACTACCGAGCATTTTGTGTCTTCTGTGTATGGCACCACCTCGGGCCAACCCACCCTCTGAACTCACCGGGAGCGACAATTCTCTCTGATGATCATCCAGACTTGGCCGCAGGTAGGGTTCAAAAGACGAATATAGCCTGTAGAATAGTTGTGTACAAGTCCGGCTCAAACTTCCCAAAAAGGAAATTAACGTTAATAACAACTTACCGTTAATAACGGCTCTTAACTGTCTTAAGGGCTTAAGAAGAATCTTGACCGTTAATAACCCCTTAACCCACAACACTGATCTGACCTATGCGCAGCCTACGAACCGACAGCACATGGACAGCACGCAGCCCGGCGCAGCCCGAATCTACTTGCCGGGAGAGTACGCAAACCAAATATCTAAGTCGACTCCTCTTTGTCCTGCCCGTTTCATCTTCCTTTCCTCTCCTCTCATCGTCTTCCTTTTTCATTTTTGGATTGAATCTTTCAAACCCCGCCAATCCTCCCTGTTTCACTTACTGATCTATTTTGCGACGTGCCGAGAGTCCACGTATGCGTTGAGAGCGATTGATATCAGATGTTTGGACCCATGACCCACTGCCGGCGCTTTTTGTCTGATCATACCCACACTTGCTGTGCCAGATAAATAGGTCGTCTTTCTGGGGCGCAGTTACCTGTCTTTTCCCTCCTCCCACCACCCAGTGCCCACCCGAGAATGTGCAATATCTATTCTGCAAGATAAGCGCCTCAAAATCGTTCTAACCTTCAAGAAATATGTTCAAGAATCCCAGATCAAGGCTACTTTGCAATTAGCAAGCAGCATATGTTCGGAATACGCTCACCCATCATACAAGTTTTCAAGAGTCAAATATCATTCAAATCAAGCGCCGATGCTCTTCTGGTTCCACTACATTGCAAGACTGTTGTTCTTCTCTCAACACGCTCCCAATTACCTCATATTCTGGCCGAACCAGCCTACATGGAGGGTGCCGCAAGACACGAGACAGTATGTGCCCGACGACTCCCATGTGTTCTCCTGATATTATTCATCTTATATTTGATGCTGATGATGCGCAGTGATCTGTACCGAGTAGTCCAAAAGAACGCAACCACAATGATCTACTATTTCATTGGTATGGGTCAATTCTATTCCATGTGTCCTCCCTCCTGACCTACCTGCTTAGCAATAGTACTATATTTCAGTTCCTCTGAAATTGAACGGTCCCACCCAAGTCTCTGTAAGCATTACTTGAAATCATGGGTACAGCTACTGGTGCTCAATGAACTTATCCGGCACACGGCGAGATGGGACAGGCCTGGCAGCGCGGACGCGGGACGGGTGTGGTGGCGTGGACGCGGGCGGGGCGCAGGGGCGGGCGAAGTGGGCACAGGTGCTACGGCTCGTATGCGGAAGGGTCAGCGGCGGTGTCGAAACGGGGAGGAACACGGCGGCTGGTGCTCGAAAACTTAGACTCAGTTGGAGAAAGCTGTTCATTTTTTGCTATCTAGATGTTCCTGACCTTTGACATTGCTGCGCCCGGCCCTGACCATAGTTCCGAGTCATGTTTATTTTATCAGTTTAATAAATTTATTTGTATCCAAAACCTTGAGTTGTGCCGGAGCGAAGCGGCGGCCTGTCTCGTACCATCAGAACGAACATGAAGTTCAGAAACAAGAAAGTCACCAAGCCATGCAATCATTTGTAGAATATTTATCGGCGGACCAAAGAGATACTATGGTATGGCCGAGCGCTGCACTGGTTGGGAGATTCAAGATTTTCAGCACAATTTATGGTGAAAAATGTTGTTTGTTTTTCAGACATTTTTCACTGAAAAAGGTAGTGAAAAACTCAAAACATTTTCACCATTTTGTGAGTTTGAGGTGAAAAATTCAAAAGGAAGCTCAAAAGAGGTGAAAAAGATTTGAATTTTTCACCACTTTTTTCAGTGAAAAATGTCTGAAAAACAAACAACATTTTTCACCATAAATTGTGCTGAAAATCTTGAATCTCCCAACCAGTGCTGTCGCGTTCAAATATATGAATATGAGTTATTCCACAAAATTGCACATACTGTGCATTGCGTAACATGAGGAGACGGGACACTCGATTCAAACACTGAGAATAATCTTCGGGGACTATCAGTAAAAGAGTATGTACCAAACTGAATTGAACCACAAAAAAAACAGCCATCTTGGAGTGCTGCAAGGATGTAAGAAAGAATCTAGTTCCACGGGCATCTGAATTCTACTCCTCGGCCTCGCGGCCCTATTTCTAATCTAAATTCCGCCGCCACCGAATTGTTCCGCATACACCTTCCGCGCGCCATCGAGCACATTATACCCCATCACAACCTTCTGCAGCTCTGGGTCTATATTCGCGTCAAACAAAAAGATTTGTCAGCTCCGTCCCTTCACTCACAATCACATAATAACATGAGTGAACGCACCTTGAACATACTTCCCGCGCTCGCTCGGCACCATCATTTGGTCGTGTGACTCCCTCGTTATCAGCTCCCCGCGCTCCTTGCGCAGGCCCTCGAACACTTTGAGGCGCGGGTAGGTCTGTGCACGCGGGGCCAGCTGGGAAGAGGATCGAGAGTCCGCCGGCGTCTTCGATGGGTTGGGCGGCGCCTTGGCCGATGGCTATATGAAGGCCGTCGGTCAGTCTGTTTCACTGTATACCTAAGCACAAGTTGAAACATGTACTTGGGAGCGTCGGGTGCGCGGCGTCGCCGAGTAGGGCTGCGCGCCAGCGCACCCATGTCGAGAGCGTGGGCAGGAAGCACAGCTGCCAGCGCGGGAGGCGCTCGGGGAGCATCGTGAAGAGTGCCTGGGACTGGGTGAGGTAATCCATGAACTCCGCCAGGAGGTCCTCCCGCGTGCCACTCGGCTCCCAACCTGCATTGGAGGAAAAGAACTCCCATCAATACAAACGGCCTGTTTGGATACCACGCAACGGCAGAGAATGCAACGCGGGGTTATTCATGAGCACCGACCTGGATCAGCCTGGTGCGGATCCTCCACGCCCGCGAGGAAGTTCATCAGCGTGCCGTCGCGGCATAGAGGAACAGGACGCGGAATTTATTCCCGAACTCGATGATGTTGCGCGAGCCGCTGGCGCCCTGGCGGAGCCATGTGAGCTCGGGGAGCGCGTCGAGGGCGGCCATGTTCAGCAGCGTGCGGAAGGTGGTTAGGCTGCGCACGGACTTTTGCTCGTAGCCCAGGACGTGGGTGCGCATAATTGACCATAGAAATATCTCGTTCAATTAAATGTGTGGGCAGAGATGGAGATGAACTTACGGAGATTCCATCCGCGCCTAGGACGACATCGCTCTGCACCACGGATCCATCGCTCAGAGTCAAAGACCCCTCGTCGGGGTTGCAATCGACGATTTGGCTGGAAAGGCGAATCACTGCTGGGGGATCCACCCCTGGACCAGTGGCGAGGCGCTCCAACTCTGCGTGTAGATCGCTTCGCAGGCACATGAGAGCCTATATCGTGTTTCAACTAATGCGTTTGCGGGATATCACCGTAGTCACCCCCTTGCCGTCAATCTTCCCCCAGGGCCCACTCCGGCTCTCTCCGCCCTGAGCGGCATTGAATGTCTCTACCTAGGTTAGTTTGCCGCCTCAGAGTTTGATTCATTGGAAAGTAATTTGATCGTACCGCCACGAAATCGACGCTGAGCAAGTTTTCCTTCTCGTACCTCAAGTGTTCGAGGACGCACTGAGCGTTCACGGGTACGACGATGGCCGCGCCGATCTCTGCCTTGATTTGCGCGGATTCAAAAATCTGGAGCAGTTTCTCGAATCAATGCAACCATGGAATGACGGCACATCAGGAATCGCCTTCTGGCGGTCACAGACATGGCTGTCTGTGTCAGACCTTGATGTCTGTCACAGACCAGTACCTCGCTTCCATACGTTGACGTTTTCCCCGACGAGCAGGTCGTTTGCCCACTTGTCGTATTACCTTGGAGTCCACCTGCCGTTGGCAACCTGAAGTTCGGAGCATTGAAGTCAGAAGTACTTTAGTGGCCATTGATCGCCGAAGCGGATCTGGCGCGTTGATCGGGCCCGCATCAGTACAAATTTCATCTCTTTTCGCCCCTACCTCCGACTCACTCCCTCGTTTACCTTTTCTCTCCAAAAATGTCCAGTGCAGACTTTGCTTTCAATACTCAGGTGCCGACCCGGCATCCTGGCATCACGCCATCAGACGCACAGACACCACACATCTTCCACCGATCACCTCCGCCGGGTGGATGAGCAACAACTACTTCTCCAACCACTCCGCCCCCTCCCGCTTCCTCGCCATCTCCGCCGGCTCCTCGTTCTGCCACGTCCCCGCCCGCCGCCGCACCGGCGACATCCACATCCACTTCGAATTCGACGGCGTCCAACGCGCAGATAGCGGGAGCGGGGAAGGCACCGGGAGGGCGAGCGCGCTCGACGTCGAAGCAATTTCCCACAAGCGTAGAGGCGCATCGCCATGGGCACGGGCACGACGATGAGGAGGCGGACGGTGCGGCGCCGCTGCCGAGCGTGCGTCGCGTTCCTCTCTCTTATATATATCGACGAAAAGCTGATACGCATACGCACGTGCACAGCTGGGTGTTCTGGTTCCGCCAGCAGCGCACGCAGGGGAAAAAGATCGTGAGCTTCGAGGACGGCATCAAGCGCGTCGCGGCCTTTAGCAGCATCAAGTCCCTCTGGGCCCTCACAACCCACCTCGCGCCCCCCTCCGTCCTCGCACCCACCACCGACGACCTCCTCTTCCACGCCGCCGTGCAGCCCCCCTGTTGGAGGACCCGCTCAATATAACCGGGGGCAAGTGGATTATAAGGTTGCGGAAGGGCCTGGCGGATAGGGTGTAGGAGGCGCTCGTGTATGCCGTGTGGGGGAGGCGTTTGCGGGGTGTGGGACGGCGGGCGTGGAGCAGGGTGCGCACGGCGAGAGTTGGGAGGACGACGACGCGGCGGAGGGGAAGAACGGTACGAGTGGGGAGGACGCGGGCGACACGGACGCGCCCGAGATTTGCGAGTGCACGATCGGCATGCGGCAGAGCGAGGACATTACCCCCGCTGTGGAACCGCGTGGGCGACGCACGGGTGAGGGAGAGGATTAGGTGCGTTGGGTCTTTGCTGTTTTTTCTTGTCTCGTTTCTCGTTTCTCACGTCCCAGTCGCTGGGTTCCTTTCTTGCTTTATTTTCATTCGGATGGGTTTTCGTATCGCTTCTCCCGACCGAGGCTTATTTCGTCTCCACACTCCCTCCCTCTCCCCTCTTTCCCTTTTGTCCACTTTGCTCCCTCATCGCCAACTTGGCTCGCGTCGCTGACTTCCACCCTCTCCTCCCTCTTCCTTCCTCTTCCTATCTTTCTCTACCGTCCCCTCGTCATTCCTGATCCTCCAAACTCGCCCTCTTTTTCGTTACTTTCCTCGCAACCCTGATTTTGCTCTTTTCCTTCTTACCCGCGCGCTGTTTTGCCACTTCACTCCACGTTACTCTCCTCTTTTGTTTGTTTCTTCTTCCTCCCTCCCACTCTCCTGTCTCCTTTTCATTCGGACGCTCACTGACACATCCGCCCAGGGACACCCTTCTCACGGTGCTCGGTCTCCCCGCGGGGACGGTGATGGAGTATCAGAGTAACAATGGTGCGTTCATCCTCTCCTCCCTCTATCTTTCCTTCCTTTTGTTTTTTGTTTGCGGGTTTTCACTTCGTCTGGGGTCCTTGGATTGCCGCGGAGGTTGCAGGTCGGGGTCGTCGTGGTGCGGATCTCTTCCTTATAATTTTCACGGCGGTTTGCGCTCGGCTGTGACGGGCTGTTCTTGGGGCGGAACACCGTGTTTTCGGGCTTGCGTCGGTTCGTCGAGCGGGCCTGTGCTGGCAGGTTCTCTTTTTTTCTTTCATTTTCGTATTGCTCCTACACCCGGGCAGCCCGGTGAGGGTTCGCCCTTGGTCGGGTCGGGTCGAGACGCCGAGTGCTGCTTTGCTGTTTTCTTTTTTCTTTGTTTTGCTGTGGGCGGAAGAGGGAGGGGGGAACGTACGTCCGCGGCAGGGCGTGTGCGTTCGGGGGGCTCACCAGGTCTCTGAATGAGGGTGTGCGAATCAACAACGGTCGGCGCGGAAAATTAGTGCCGATTTTTTGACATGACGAGAATATATAGAATTTCATAAAAGACTATACAATAAAACATGCTGGAACTTGAACGCGAATGTACTACATAGAGTGATGAAAGAAGGAAGCATGCGAAAAACGTTAGGTAGATGTGTCGAAAAAATCAGCGCTTATAGCATTGCTAGAGCCGCCCACGCGCGCACCCGTGCCCGCAATGGCTGCAGGCGCCCACTGCGGGGTATCTTCCCGCTGCATGTGCGCGGCGATCTCGCGGCCGCACTGCCCTTCCTCGGATCCCGGAGCTGCGCGTTGCGCAAGCGGCGGCGGCGCGGATAGTACCGAAGTGCGCGGAGGTGAGTTGTCGAGCTTGGGATGACGCAGAGGGTCGTCGCGGGGGCAGGGATACGATAGGCGCCGGCGATGGGAAAAGGGTGTGGGGGTGCATATCGGGGGTGCGGCGCATGCTATGCTTGAAGCCTGAAGGAGCGAAAATGGTCGCAGCACGGGGAGAGGCGCTGAACGGGGCGCAGGGGATGGGAAGGGATTGTCGCATGTAGTGCGCACACCGCTGGTGATGCGCATTGGATCGGTGGTGCGCGACAAGCGGAAGCGGGGAGCGCCGGGGTCAGGGTACCACGAGGAATGTCGCAGCATGCGGTGAGGCGGCGAAGGCGACGTAGGCGATTGTCAACCGGTGCTACAGATGCTGCAGACGACGCTGAGGCTGCGCGTCGTGTTTCTGCTGAGCGGCGGATGCAGGCTTGGAGTGGAATGGGGTCGAAGACGTCGCAGCGAGCGCGGAGGCAACGAGTGGCACGCGCGCGAGCAGGAACGGCCGTTGCGGGCGCTGGGAACGCCGGTGGTCGTGTACACCTGGCAGGAGATGCACCGAGGCGCAGGCGTCGAGAGGTGAGGGCGGAATCCGGCTGAAGACGGTCGTGGTGTGCCTGGCAGCGATGGGGAAGATGGGGAGCGCCGGTAGGCGCTGCACACGCAGGGGATGCGCGGCGCGCGAGAGAGGCGCTGTGCGAGAGGAACAGGCGTCCGGGGAAGAAGAGAGTGGGGCAGTCGCAGAGTTGGTCGTCGCGGGCGGGTGGAGAGGGAAACAGTGTATGCGATGGACGCAGCGGGCCCCATGCTCGGGAGTGGTGTCGAATATCCAGCTGCAGTGCGCAGAGGATCGTCGCTGGGCAACGCGCGCATCGAGGAAAGACAGCGCTGGCTGCGCGGCGTATCTGTGGCGTGCGGAGGTCAGGTGTGTGTGGACGTGATACAGCGTCGGGGGTGAGGTCGTAAGCACGGGGTGCGTCAAGCAGGCGGGCAGTGGCTTTGTAGTCCCTCAGGGCGTCGCGTTCGGTGTCGTGCTGCTGCAGAAGGCCAGTGTGGATGGTCGCGATTGCATGTCACACACGACGCTTCAGCGGAACTAGAGGGAGCGACTGGCGCTACGGATGGGTGTGCAAGCACAGGAAGGCTGGGGACGACATCAGTATATACACAAGCAAGACGAGGAGATGATGAAAGTGAAGAAGAGGAGAATGAAGGACGGTG
>JARKIC010003146.1:0-32498 GCA_029378375.1 Mycena olivaceomarginata | reverse complement strand
CGAGTTCCAAGACAACATTTCCAGTTTCAGACCTGACCAGAGTGGGGCTGCATATTCTATACGTGCGTAACTCCATTTTCAAAAATTGCCCTTGACTAAGGTCTTGTGCCTTCACAGGGACCCGGACTGCACCGGTGCTGTATACAGCCAGGCATACCCTGGCACGACCTTGGTTCCCGGGTTCCTAACAACGTGTTCAGCTCTGTGCGATGCACACCTGCCTAATCCTTTGTTTGGGCTCAGGAAACTCAATCCGATTCCAGGTGGGATGGAGCGCAAACATCGTCTTAACACGTACTCGGCCTTTCCAAATACATGTTTAAATCATTTTCAGCGACACAAACTCTGTAGACGCTGGGGGCTGCGATCAGCAAGAGGCAGGGAGTCTTGCACCCGTAGGCGTAGCACTCAGTCGCCAATCCACAGATGTGGAGACTTCACTTTTCGGCTTGCAAAACGGGCTTGTGCCTGCGCCAACGGGCTTGTTCGGGCTTGGGCTTGGATTTGGGTGTAGATCAAAGCCCAAGCCCGGCAGATTGGCTTGCAAGCCTGTTTGTCGGCTTGGCAAGCCCCTTTGCTCGCTTAGCCGAGAGACAGGCTTGCGCGTATTCCTCGTTCCCTTCACCCTAATTTCTCAATCTGAGTGAGTACACTATGTGCAGCAAGTCCATACTTCTTGGGCTTGCGATTTTTTCTCGTGTTTTGCTCACTGCTGTGATGGTACACCGTCGCCGCCGATGACGACACAGGACAAATTGTCAATTTACTTCAGAAACACGGGCTTGTCACACTCAGTATAGTCTCATCATCTTTATACATCCCTTGTGACCAGAGGATTTCCCACAACTTGAATCCTGGTCTATTAAAACCAAATTTTCAGTGACATGTTAATATAAGTTATTAAAATGACTTGAAATTTATTCCATTATGCCAACGCCGACATGCAGAAATATATCCTTGTACTGTCTCCGAGCCACTTCAGAAGAGAAAAAACGGAATGAACACATAACATACTGAACTTCCAAAATGTTTCTGAGCCACCTTTGAGCAGAAATATTCAAAGGCCGGTACCATACATAATCTGGAGGCTGCTCAGGTGTAGATGATGAAATTTTGAGTTGAAAGACACACAAGCCCGACTGTGTGATGGCATAGTCAAACACAAGCCCGATTGTCTGATGCCATCAGACAAACGGGCTTGGGCTTGATCTTGGCCGCGACGATGTTGATCTGGGAATGAGCCTGAGGAGCATAAATTATCATGATGCTTTAGTTGAATCAAATAGATCTGATACATAATTCCGTTGTATAGGCATGAAAATCCCGTTAATTTCGACTTAGAAGTAAGTTGAACGCAAGCTCGTTTGTCTGATGGCATCAGACAAACGGGCTTGTGTTGGGCTTGTTGATGAATTAGACACTTTTTGGACGGATCCTGGTATTTTTAAATTGGATTAAGGCCTCTGACCTTTGTGTTATCTTTTGGTATCGGTTTTGCAAGAAAGTGACATTTTGGCATGCAAAACAGGCTTGTGGACTTAGGTGTAGCCCCCCGAGCTATCGGGCTCTTTTTTTTCTATGTAAAAAACCGTGGAAGTGGGTTATGAACTGCAAGAAAAGCCAGGTCAATGTGTCTGTGTCTGGTGGTGGTCTTCTGGTGAGGAAACCACTGCTATAGTACAACACTAAGGTCAGTTCCAAGCCAAGCCCTGTTATGTGATAAGACTGAGAAACTTGGTCGCTGTGTTAGAGCCCTCTCAACCGTGCTGTATTGTCGTCCTATCTTCCGTGGAAAAGCTGTTTCGCCTCGCCAACTGGCTTACAAATAGATTTTCTTCTTGCCCTCGAATTTAACGGTGAGTCATGAATGATATCTACTTCATCTAAATGTACCGGCTAGTACTTACTTCACCTAATGTTGAAAAGAAGCGAACAGGCTTAGGCTTGATGTGGCTTGAGAAAACGGGCTTGCCTTCCCGTAACGGGCTTGTGTGGGCTTGGGCTTGGGCAGACTGGCTTTGGCTTGGCTCTAATGACAAGGTCGAGCAAATAATCGTAGATGGACTTACGTCACTCGGGAAAAAAGCGTCGCTTTGTCTCCTATGAAATTCTATCCTCCTGAGCAACACCTGATCCCAAATGGTAGCCGGCTTACAAAATTGTATAAATGCGGGTACAGGTACAAGCCTTGCAGAAATAAATTGACAATGTCATGCACTGTGTTGTGTATACCTTACGGCGCGATCTCGAGGGCGATAATAGACAGGTTGTGCACAGCCGCACACGACTTTTGGGCATTGTGCAAAGCTGCGGAGATTTTCTGAGTTCATCTAGGAAGGGTCGAGCTTTGAGTGAACCTGCTGAGTGGAGGGAAGTATTTTAGACTATGGGATGGCTGTTCCATTTGTCATTCAGTTTGTAGGTGCTGTGGAATCAACACGGAAACTCAAGGACAAATCATTATATTCGCTGGATCTAATTGGATAGCCGCATGGATAGAACATTCGAAATGATATTTGTATCAGTCATTTCCGGTGGGTTTATGGGTTCGGGATATTGAAATCCTCCCCGCGGCTTTGCACAATGCCAAAAACCCGCATGAAGCCGCATGTGGCTCGTGCGGCTTTTGCACAACCCGTCTAATGGTCCAAATCAAGTTCAATGCCCACAATACAAATCTTAGTCTCATTTTGAGTGCTACCCAGGGGCCAATTGAAACGACCCGGACACAGTGTTCTTTGCAGAAGATGCCGTGACCCAATGACTGCCGAGTTATGAGTTTCTGTCGCTATATCCTAACCAAATTTTACCGTATCAGTTGCCCAACTGGGAAATATTTGATGTTCCAATCCCCGGATGCCTTGGACTGGAGTGGATGCACTGTCCGGTGGGTACCCAGCAGAATTTGGCGAAGACCACAAAAACCGCAAAGGCCATTCCAACAAGCATGAATTTCGAGAGCTCGAGTGCATCGACGGCAGTGTTTACCTTAGAAGTTAGCGCACCTCAAGACTCGGAGTCGGATTTTCCTGTACAGCGCGAGTACGGTCTATTTTAGTGTGGAGTCTGTCTCGCAACTGTTACACTCGAGGCTACAATAGTTAGATTGCAAGCGTTGTGGCTGGCACTTCTGTACATCGCAAGCCGTGCATTTTAGCTAACTATCACGCACAGAATGGCTGCATTCAAGTTACATTGATAGTTTTGATAGACATTATACAGAAATATTCGCAAGATGTGAGATAACAGCATTGTAATGAGCTTGAGTAAGTATCATGGTTTCGGCGCGCAAAAGCCAGGTTTAGCCAGTTGTCTGAAGCAGAAGGATGATGAAGAGTCTCTGGTGATGAAAGGTTACGGTTCAGATGGCTTAAACGAGAGTTATTGACGATTGAATTACGGTGAGGAAATTTGGTGTAAGCGAGCTCAAGTCAAGTCAAGCCGCAAGTCAAGCCATCCGAGCCCGCACAGCCAAATTCAAACTCCGCTAAGCGGGGCAAGCCGTTTTGGCAAGCCCGTCGGCTAAGTCTGCACAGATGTGCCCTGCTTTCTGTTCTCGAAATTCCGCTGGGGACCCGATACAGTACTTGGTGTGCTTCCCGCCTGACCCCCGCGCTTCACCCTGCACTCGCCCTATCTACTCACCTCGTCCACGGCAAGCTGCAGGTCCTGGTCGTCGCGACACTCGCATGCAGTACTAAGTACCGAACACAGCGAATACGCAAACGCAAAGTGCCCAATCGCAATGAAAATATAAATTATGTTAATATGATACAGTGTCAAGCGCCTATCGCATATGTAGTAAGTACCAAGCATAGCATATCATAGCATAGCACGGCGCCAAATCGCCCTCGAATCGATTAGTTAGAATATAACTAACGATGCCCTTGTTCTCCCCCTCCCTCCGGCCTCCTTCCTCCAGATTAGTATCGGTGTGTGGTAGTGGGTGTCGCTCGTCGTTCTTCCTTCGCTTCCTCCCGCCTCGGAATCATCATTCCTCCGCGTCCTCCTCCCCATCCTCCTCCTCACCCCCTCAGCCCCAGCCTCGCCACGAGCGCGCTTCGCCTCCGCCTCGCGCTCCTTCCGCGCCTGCAGCGCGCGCATCTCGCGCTTGAGCGCGGGAGCTCGAGTGCGAGGTCGGGCTTGCTGCCTTCGGCCCAGCGCGCGAGGGCCCATTCGCGCATGTAGACGCTGACCTGAGGGGGCGTGAGTATGGGTGGCTGTGGAGGAGGGAGGAGAAGGAAGGAAGGAAGGAAGTAGGGAGGAAGGGAGGGAGGAGAGATAAGGGGCGCGGGGTAAGATAGGCAAGGGACAAGGGTGGACGAGACGGGGACGCGCGAGGTACAGACGCGCTCCTCCCTTCCCAGCCCCGACGAAAATATACGCGATGGGGCAAAGCCGAGCACGAACGAAAACGAAAATGAAAAAGCCAAAGACAAAGACCAAGGCTCACCCTTCATATTCCGCTTCCCCGCCCACTTGCGATAAAAGCTCTCGTGCCGCACGGGTTGCAGCACGTAGCGCAGCATGTGCCGCGCCGCGGGGAGCAGCTCCGCCTCGGCGTACGTCGCGTAGTGGGCGAGCGTCGGCGTCCAGAGAACGTAGGCGCGCTTTGGGCGGTCACGGTGGCGTCCTCATCCTCATCCTGCGCCGCGGTGGATGAGGCGGGCAGCCAGTCGCCCCTCTCCGAGCGCGAGGCGCGCGAGCCACATGGCGGCGGCGGCGAGGAGGCTGGGCGGCGTGCCCACCAGCCGTTCCTCGACGAGGACGATCTCGGCGAGGTACTTGCCGAGCTGGCGCGTCTGGGTTTGGTACCTACATTCGCGCACGACGCGTCAGTACATCGTCAAAGAGTAGATGGACAGACACGTACCCCTCCGCTTTGCTCACCCGCCTCAGCCAATGCATCGGGCTCGGGTAGCTCAAATCCCACCCGAGCGTGCGCAGCACATGCTGCTCCGCCTGCTGCATCTCGGCGTTGCTGAACGCGCCGTCGGAGATCTGCGTGAAGTTCGCGATGGCGGGGGAGACCGTCTCCTCGTACTTGGACGCGAGGAGGAGGCACGCCATGCCGACGAGCTGGAGCTTGCCGGGCGCGACAGCGCGCAGGGAAAGGAAGCGGTCGATAAGGTGCGTGGAGAGGAAGAGGGTTTCGGGGAGGAGGTGGAAGCGGGTGTGGACCTGCCGAGGTGTTAGTGAGGGGAGAGGGAAGGGGAAGAGGGGGAAGACAAACCTGGAGGAGCCAGTCGTTGAGGAGGGCGCGCATGTCCCAGGTGAGGGCGGTCTGGGAGGCCATGTAGTTGCGTGGGGGAAGGGTGGTGAGCTGCGGGAATATATTAGATGAGAGTAGACGATATGGGACGACGCGTACCTCGACCTCCTTCAGGTAGCGCTGGATGTCGGCGACGTACTCGCTCGCCATCATCGGGTCATCCCAGTCCGCCGCGTCGAGATCCTCCCACTCGGCGCTGTCGGGCTCGGCGTCGAGGTACGCGGCGTCTTCGTCGTCATCGGTCTGCGGGGCGAGCTCCGCCGCGATCTCGGCCTCGGACAGCACGTCCTCGGGTCCGACAGACGAGGTGCGCTGGCGCTTCGCGTGTGGTTCCTCCTCCTCGTCGGCGTCGAGGTCGACAGTCGCGGTGTCAGGTGGCTGACGCACGGGAATCAAGGACGGGCGGTTCGACAAGCGGCGTACTTGCGCCGCGTCCGACGCGTGCACGGTGGCAACAGGAGGCGGCACGAACACCTGCGCCGTGCAGGGCGCTGCGCCACCGCCGCTGTCGCGGTGTTCTTCTTCGGCAGCCCGAGTATCCGTCGTTTCTCCGCGCTCAGGGTGCCCGTTCCCGACTGGTTTTTTCGAGTCCCGAGCTCCTGCAGTGCCTGGCGTTTTGCGTTTCGCGCTCCCGAGCGCCTCCAGCTCGACCAGGCGCTTGCTCTTGCCTTTCGGTACAGATACCACCGCCACGTCGGAGGCAACCTGCCAATGCCGCTGTTTTTTGTCCCGTGGCCGGGTTTTGAAGAGGCTGCGGAGGGGGACTGCACGGCCGAGGATCTTGGCGCGTGCAGGCGCTGCCGTCGGCCGTGCATTCTCGTTTTCGGCGCCGAGAGTGCGCGGGCGACGTATCTAGACCGATTTTTTTGAGAAAAATAAAATAAAAAACGGACTAAGAGAGGTAGGGAGAGCTTACAGGTATCCTGGATGCCATTAGGTGGCAATCCACACAATTAAAAGTTACAGAGGTGGAGGAAGGAGGAAGAGAGAACGCGTGATCGTGTAAACGTCAACATGGCCAAATAGCACGTGTCGCCCTTTGGTTTCAACTTCCGCTGTGTTCATTGTCCAAAGCCACCATTGTTACGAGTTTGCCAGTAAAATCTTCATTTGTTCTGTGGAAACATTGAATCCTTTTTTGGCGGGTGAAACTTTTACAGGCTCAGCTGCCTAACAATGCGACGACCTTGAGCAGTTTGACGTTGATTCAGCAGCCATACCAAAACTCGAGAGGGATCTGCAGTAACTCCTTGCCAACTATAAGCCAAGAAACCGGTTCGAGTCCTGTTCGAGTCCTGTTCGCCGTTTTCGCTTTTCCACGTCTTTTCTTGACATCAAATATTTTGACTTCCAACTTGGAATCCGGTACAAGCAAGGAAACGGCTCGACGGTGGAGGATGGTCCGCTCCTGCTTCCATTCCACGACACTCCCTCATTCCGTAGGAACCCGGTTCAATCCCGGATCGTGTCGTGTCAGATGGATTTCTCTTTTTTTCTGTACATTGTTTGTATTTTGTACGTATTTGTCCAATTCTGAACTTCTACATGGTCCTCCGATGCGATTTCACAGACGACTCGCTTGACGCGAACATCGACTTGTAGGTTTTATTGTTTGCTCGTATCGGCATTACGTCTTTATTCACAGGTCGTCTTCGAACCATTGTGCGTTCGGTTTGTTTAGAGCCCACTCAAACCATTCGGCTGAGCTTTCGAGCGAGCTTCTTGGCATCCCAGTCAAGTTCGAGCTTCACATCGAACATCAGATACAACAACTTCAAAGACTTGGTCTACGCACCCAAATCCTGCGGCACACATGTTTTTCGTTCTCGGTCGGCAGATGTTTCGAGCTAGTACAGTCTGGATATTCGGCCCGAACTGGAGGAAACACGCGACCGTCTGCCGCTGCTTGCTTCCGTTGGTTGACCTTCTATATCTCGTGAAGTCCTAGTTCGATCCCGGGTCGAGTTGTGCGGCTGAATACCTTGAACTTTTGTTCTGATTGGCAGTTGTTCAAATGAATAGTCCTACCTGGATTCAATTCACGCAGTTTGACTTCGTATCTCATTTCAACGTAGGCGCGTTTTCGTACTCTTTACTCGCACGATGTCGGCATCTCAAGCTAAGTACCACAGTTATGTTCGGCAATGAGTCAAGCATGTGTATAACCTACTCGATAGTGCGTGGACCGCACTTGCTTCTATTGACTTTACATCGCAACCAATGGCCCGCAGGGCTCCGGCGGTTCGATTCCGGTTCGAGTCTTTCCAAGTGATTTTCAAAGTTTTTTTTTCATCTGCAAGTGGTTGAAATGCAAGGTTCGACGAGAATCCAGATGAAACTCTACTAGTAAAGATGGCTCACCGGCGCTCACCCCCTTTACCACTGGCCCCTGTATTACCAGGTGACCGGTGTTCGTGGCGGTACTCCAATGTATGTGCCTGTCTGTGACTTACTCTCCTGGCACGCTCCCTCAAAAAGATTTCCGCGCGACGGCCGGCCACATTCGCCAGGACCAGCCGAAGAGCAACAGAGGCTGGAGCGACTGCTTACGCCTACGAGAAAGGTGCCGAATAATACAAGGGACTTGCAAAGGGCATGCATAGCTTCGTCCTCCTCGAGTCTCGACATCCGCCTTCCCTGCTTCATCCTTCCACCTGCTTCATCCTTCCACGACGACACCAACGCAGGGGCAAGCACGCATAACGCACACCGCATCCACCACGCGTGCGTACACTCCGCCTGTGCTATCCACACGCCCTCTCCACCGCCAACCTCGAGAAGGGGACGATCCGGTACTCTGAATGTTGCACGACAGTATCCTGATGATTGATCTCCAGCCCATCTTACATTCGATCCTCTCCCGTTGATTTTAATTAATCATCTCTATCGCATCCTGATTTCCTCGATCTTGTTAGCGTCCCGCTCTTCCTGCGCATCTTCCATCTTTGGGTGTTCTTCCCACGATCACCCGCGTGCCCTCCTCCTCTTCCCTTTTGGTGTCCCAGCTTTTTTCCGACATTCAGCTTCCTCGGACACTGCGCACGCACATTCGCGACATCTTCGTTTGCTTGGCCGCTCCAAGAAACCAACCAACGCACCCGTTTTGCAGGTGCGTTAGTTTTTGCTGTCGGTGCATGATGAACTGTCAGAACCGAAAATACAACCCTAAACTACATGCTCATCTGTTCATTAGCGCCACCCGCCCGAGACTTCTCCAACAACTTCTCCCGCAATGTAACACTCACCTTAGCAGATCTTCTAACGCCACTAATATGTGAATCCGGATCTCACTCAAGAATAGCCCGCTAAATGACCGCGCAACAGTTTCGCGCTTTCATTCTTCTACTGCCATGTCCTTTCCCCACTTTCGTTCTACCTCATCTCAGCTGCATCCAGACAGCGATGAAAATGTTTCCATGCGGGACGATGACTCTGCAGAATCCTTGCTCCACTCTGCTGTCGAGTTACTCAAGATATCGCGCGAAGGTAAATGCCTGTTGGATAATGCCCCATGTGCGCTACAGCTTACTCCCGCTTGTCCACTTCAGCACCCAAAGCCAGGAGGTTCAATTCATCGAGAGCTTTACAGGTCTTATCTCTCGTCTTACATTCGCTGCTCGTCGGCATTCATCTGGCTCTCCTCGCCATTTGGGCGAAAGGGCTAGAACACCGAATCGTTTTTTCCCTCGACAACCAAAAGATTGTGAACTTGCTCATCACCGCAATTGCGAATACAATCGGAACCGTGCGCACCGTACCCTGATGACTGAAGATTGCTTTCTCACTGCAACCCAGATTTATTCGGCTGCCTTGGTCTTTGTGACCCAGCGGCTGTGGACCCGACAGAGCCTACGGGCAGATCAAACACTCACCGCAACCCACGACAGCGCCGCTGCCTGGACCGGGATCGGATCAGCCTTGTCCCAGATCTGGACTCAAAGGACCGTATCAGGATCAGTCATTGGGGTTCTCTCCGTGTTCCTGTACCTGGCGAACATCTTGGTCCTTCACATCACCACCCCTGCACTGTTTTCTTTCGAAACATTCAACTCGACTCGGCCTGTCCACGTTGAAACACGAAGCCTACCGACCCTCAAGTCTTTCTCCCAAGTGAACTGGTCCGATCCCGATGACGCAGGTCCCGCGGTGTACGTGGAAAGAGTGATGAAGTGATCAACATATTCACTGCGGCTCAACAGGCTGAATCTTATCGAGTCAGATTATGTGGCAGGGGTCGCTTCACTTTCTTCCATCGATCCTGGGGAGTAACACCAGCCTGGGATTGAAGGACGGTACATTGTATGATGTGCCAGTGGTCGACATCAATTCCGGTGTGGGCACTTTTGCCGTCGGTGCCACCGGCTTTGACATCACATGTGGCTATCTGACGGTAAATATCACCCACCAGCAGCCCACCAAGGACATAGAGTATTGGCTTATGGATATTGGCGGAGACACTCAAGCTTTCCTGGATCCCACCCGTAAAGTGCTTGACTCCTTTGGAAAAAAAAAGTGTCTGATTAATCATGCTATCGCAGAACGTGGAATAATTGTCCGGCTACAGCCCTTGGAGCTCTTAACCAACTACGTTTATTTCTACAGCACTGTGCCGATCGTGGATTCAAACAACTATCTTCCGGAAGTCAAACTCAATCCGCCTATGAATACTTTCGCAGATCCCGTTTCTTCCATTCAAGTTTTTGGGTGCTCACAGTCCCTTGTCAAGCAAGAGGCAATCGTCAACACCCAAACAAGACAAATCCTTGACGTGGACCCCAGCATACACAAAACGACATCAACGTGGTCACCCCACGTTGGACAAAATTTCACCAACGCAACCGACAACGTGTTCATCCAGGCAGTTCGTGATTGAAGCATTACCGTAGGGTACTCATTTGACATGCTCTTCAGTGGCCTTGGTTGTACAGCGCCATCCCGCTATCAACTTTCAACATCGATCCTGCAGGAAAACATTCAAGGACCCTCTCAGTTGCGGACCTGTAAGCAAGTCAACACCGATTTTTGTCAACTAACTATACACCGCATTCATAGATATCTCAATCAAAAGCTTACGCTCCAGCAGGCCGGCGAAACAGTTCAGCGCACCGTGAAGCTCCATGATTTGGAAAATACGCTGTCATCCATCGTTGCCTCGATATATTGGACTCGTGAGTGTCACATTGATATCATCCAGGTTAGGCCCGCCTATTTGTGAAATTTCAAAGTTGGAAATGTCCCTCCGCAAGCAATCCTTGCGAACGCGGACGACGGTACCATCCAAATCGGTACCAGTGATTCAGATTTGGATGCTCCCACTCTCCTTCGGGGAAACGCTGAGGTCACCGAAGTATCTACGCAAGGGCGGTTGGATGTACGTGCACAGAATACTTGTCCTTCCACGCTCATTGCCTCGAAAACAGTCAGACATGATAGCGGTATTAGCCTCGTGATGTACAGTATGTCCACAATGCTCACAGAAACTTCAGACCGCAGGGGGCCTTGCGGCATCCGTGGCTCTCTTTCTCCTCTCGCTACGATATTCCCTCTTTTCCAAAAGCCACAAATATCAAACCGACAACCCGATTGACGGAACGGGCGTTCTGCAGGCAATATGGCTCTACCGCAACCACCCGGAACTCGAAACACAGCTGGATCAGGTAGACAACCCGACGGAGACGAATCTTCGGAAAGCAGGGATGGTGCGGACGAGGTTGGTCGGAGCCGGTCAACGCAGTCAAGAAAGTTGCGAGGCCGCGCTTTCGCCCCCACAGATATTTACCATGTCGTCCTCCCTCCCATCTCAGCCACGATCAGACGGCGATCAAAGTTCTTCCATGCGGGACAGTGACTCTGCGGAATCTTTGCTCCACTCTGCTGTCGAGTTATTGAAGATGTCGCGCAAAGGTACTTGTTCGTGATATTCCAGATGTACGCTCCAGCTGACTACCACTTGCCCATTCCAGCACCCAAACTCAAGAGGTTCGACTCATCGAGGACTCTACACTTCTTATCTCTCGTCTTACACTCGCTGCTCGTCGGCACCCATCTGGTTCTCCTCGCCATTTGGGCAAGAGGGCTGGAACATCGAATCACTTTCTCGCTCGACAACCAAAAGATTGTGAATTTCCTCATCACTGCAATTGCAAATACATTCGGTACCGTGCGTATCATACTTCGAACACTGAGTACCTTCTCACTGGAGTACAGGTTTATACGGCTGCCTTGGTCTTTGTGACCCAGCG
Organism: Mycena olivaceomarginata; assembly: GCA_029378375.1. Classification (NCBI taxonomy): domain Eukaryota; kingdom Fungi; phylum Basidiomycota; class Agaricomycetes; order Agaricales; family Mycenaceae; genus Mycena; species Mycena olivaceomarginata. The sequence goes on along the minus strand of JARKIC010003146.1, from coordinate 20,984 downwards.
GCTGTGGACCCGACGGAACCTACAGGCAGATCGAACACTCACTGCAATGCACGATAGCGCTGCTGCCTGGACCGGAATCGGATCGGCCTTGTCGCAACTCTGGTCTCAGAGGACCACCTCTGGATCAGTAGTCGGCGTTGTCTCCGTTTTTTCTGTATCTGGCGAACATTTTAGTTCTTCACATCACCACTCCCGCACTATTTGCGTTCGAAACATTCAACTCGACTTCGCCTGTCCCCGTTGCAACACGAAGCCTGCCAACCCTCAATTCTTTCTCACAGGTGAACTGGACCAATCCTGATAATGCATCTGACGCAATGTAAGTGGATACATGGAAGGGGCTGGTGAAGTGATCAATATACTAAATGCAATGGGAACTTCCGAAGGTATCTCCTTTCGCAGTCAAGCTATGTGACAGGGTCACTGTACTTTCTTCCATCTATCCTGGGGAGTGATACGAGCCTGGGATTGAAGGACGGTACATTGTACGATCTGGTCGACGGCAATTCTGGAGTGGGCAATGTCACTGTTGATGCCACAGGCTTTAACATTACATGCAACTATCTGAGGGCCGTTGCGATCAATGGCAGTACCGGCGTTCCAATCCATGGTATTTCTGCTGGCTCCAACTCGAAGGGGCACACCGTGAAATTGGATGGGGTGCCCGCATATAACTTGTTTCCCACCCGTGAAGTGGTTGACTTTTTTTTTCCAAAATTGTATCTGATTGTTATTGCAGAACGGGGAATAATTTGCCCACTACCAGATGAGCAACGTGTTCCATCTGGTATCCTAAATTTCGTGGATTTCTACAGCACCATTCCGATCATGGATTCAGACAACTATCTCCCGGAAGTGACTCTCAATCCGCCTATGAATACTTTTGCAGACCCCCTTTCTTCCATCCAAATCTTTCGGTGCTCACAGTCCCTTGTCAACCAAAAAGCAGTCGTCGACGCCCAAACAGGGCAAATCCTCTCAGTGGAACCCAACATACACAAAACGACATCAACGTGGTCGCCCCACATTGGACAAAATTCCACCAACGCAACCGACAACGTATTCATGCAGGCTGTTTGTAATTCAAAGACTACCAGAAATCACTCATTTGACGTATTCTCCAGTGGCACTGGTTGTACAACTACGCCATCCCGGAATCAAATTTTGCCGTTGATCCGGCAGGAAGCAAGTCAGGAGCCCTCTCAGTGGCGGATCTGTAAGCAAGTCAACACCGATTTTTTGTCAACTAACTATACACCGCATTCATAGATATCTCAATCAAAAGCTTACGCTCCAGCAGGCCGGCGAAACAGTTCAGCGCACCGTGAAGCTCCATGATTTGGAAAATACGCTGTCATCCATCATTGCCTCGATATATTGGACTCGTGAGTGTCACATTAATATTGTCCAGGTTGGGCCCGCCTATTTGTGAAATTTGAAAGTTGGAAATGTCCCTCCGCAAGCAATCCTTGTGAACGCGGATGACGGTACCATCCAAATCGGTACCAGTGATTCAGATTTGGATGCTCCCACTCTCCTTCGGGGAAACGCTGAGGTCACCGAAGTATCTACGCAAGGGCGGTTGGATGTACGTGCACAGCATACTTCTCCTTCCACGCTCATTGCTTCAAAAACAGTCGGACATGATAGCGGTATTAGCCTCGTGATGTACAGTATGTCCACAATGCTCACAGAAACTTCAGACCACAGGGGGCCTTGCGGCAATCCGTGGCACTCCTTCTCCTCTCGCTACGATATTCCCTCTTTTCCAAAAGCCACAAATATCAAACCGACAACCCAATCGATGGAACGGGCATTCTGCAGGCAATATGGCTCTACCGCAATCACCCGGAGCTCAAAGCCCAGCTGGACCAGGTAGACAACCCGACGGAGGCGAATCTTCGGGAAGCAGGGATGGTGCGGACGAGGTTGGTCGGAGCAGGTTGGCGAAGCCGGGAAAGTTCTGAGTTATTGCAGAAGGCAGGGACTCGTATGGTTGACGCACCAACCATTTGGAACGAACATGAATATTGTACTTGAACCAGCCAAATTTTCCCAGAGTAAAGCTGGCCTGGAACAGAACGAAGATAGTGCGGTTTACATGTAATATACGTACTCGCCCCAATTAACAGGATATTGGAAGAAAGAACCGGCCGATGAGGACTGAGGCCGCACCAAGCCAAATCAGCGAGCTCGGCGGCCCCGGTACCTCTTTCATGGAGCGGATTACGCGTCCCCACCAACCAACACGGCTGTCCGCAACTGTCCGCGCGTCTGAGCTCTAAATAGCTGGACGGTGCTGAAAGCCTTTTCGGGCGCTCGAACACGATCATTGAAGACCGGAGCGGATCATGGCAAGATGTTCGTTATGAAGCGAACATTGGTTCAATTGTTGGGATCAGTCAAGCACAGTCAAACTAACTAGATGCTTACGGGTTCACTCTGGTTCAGCGAGCTCGCCCGGGCCACTAGGGGTCACTCAAACAGCCCTAATGCCTTCGCGGGAAGGCATCCGTTGGGAGCTTCATGTATGAATTCGGCCTTAATGCACAGTGACCCTCTGCAAACGCGCAGAGGTCTCGATTCAAAAGCTACGGCTTAAATACAAAACGAGGGAGTCATACAGATATAAGGAGAAATGTAGTATGACTCTGTCTGAGTCAGGGAGAGTCAGTATGAGTCAGTATGAGTCAAGTCAGAAGATGAGTCAGAAGGAGTCAGAAAGAAGTCATGATGTGTAATGTCACATTGTGACCACATGGCGAATAGGCAGTGCATTGGTGTTTCGGTTGTTACTCCAACACTTCATGTGCTTGATTTTATTCAACAAGTTCAATCAAGCACCGGTTTTGGGACTCTGGATGGCTAACACAAGTGAACCCACCTCCACACCTGGTCTTGACTTTGAAGGGACGGTTTATGGGAATTGTCCATATCAATCCTTTGAAGATGAAGGTGTGGTGGTGGACAGATGCGCGAACCCATCTGGTGGTAGCGGCAAAGGCTCCGAACCCCGGATGCAGCAACTCCCACCGTGACCTCGTTGCAGGACGCGTATGGAAATGGTCAGCACTCAGCAGACTCACTTGGTGTGATTCTGTCTGGTGTCAATGTCCTTCTTGTCAGCAAACTGTGATGGACATTATTTATTCGCAATGTCAAGATTCCAACCACCATTGCGATTAATCTTGATTCCCGAGCGGAACATTAGCAGAACATTGTGATGACTTTTGTTGAGCCGCATTCCCAGCCGCGACATTGAATTCCGAGTGTTTCAGGTTATGGGCGCAGGTGGGTCCTTAATTCTCGAGTTCATTACTGTTCCAAATACTGCAACAAGAACAAGTCAATGCTCACCCATCAGCATAGGTGTCTCACCGTCACCCATCAGGAACTAACACTATGGCCATCGGCGGTACCGGTAAGCGCGTAAGTCATAGGAGCTGAATGGGTTGGATAGTGTGTATCTTTGAGAGTTGGCGTGACTCATATCCGATCCAACAACAACCTGCCGCGTGTGCGAACAAACGACAGCGGCGACAAAGCATGCATGTGAATTGCAGCTCGCGAAATGGGATGATGACAAGATGAATATTGGGTTCCTCCGGCATTTCAACTGGGTTAATCAATTGGAATGAGGTCGAACATAAAGTCCGGGGTACAACAATAGCATCATGACCATATGGCCACCGGGTGCTTTCCATTTCTTGCCAGAAAAGTAAGCTAAAAATGTCTGCACTGTCATACATATCCGATCCTTGAGCGGGAATTTGAATACAGCCCTGCGTGATGCGCCACTGGGCAATGTCTACAAATCGCACTGGTGCAGGCCTAGGCGGCACTTGGATATATCACGGATCCTCCGTGGACAGATGAGTGCTGATATATCCTGGGCTCTACTCCAAAGATGAGTGCTGATATATCATCTAAGAGACCACTCCCTTTCTAGTAATTCCCTGCGTTCCAGCTGCTCGCATGCTGTTCCGCGTTTGGCGCTCGTGCGTGGCTGTGCCACGTCCGCCCTCCCCACCCTCCCCAATTAGGCATTTCTGTACTCCTACACACTCAAGGTAGGCCTTCAATCGTCACCCCATAGCCCAACTTTGAGCGGTGAAACGACACGGGGGATTTATAATCATAGGTGCGATATGGCTGCATGTGTCGCTATTTGTATGTGTTATTTCCAATGTCGGCACTTCCCGCTTCCCGCTTCCCCTTCCTGCTTCCTGCTTCCCGCCCCCTGCCCCCCACTTTTTGCCCCACTTCGCGCTTCCCGCCCCGGCATTTCCGGCCCTCCCCTTCCCCATGCCCTGACCGTTGCTCGCTTCCCGCCCTGCTCCTGTGGCCACTTCCTGCCCCTTTCCACTTCCGCCTTCCCTCCCGCCCCTTTCCGCTCCTAATTAATCAGTGTCCCTTTCGACTCACTCGCCCTCTATTAAATCTTGCGCCTCTGGTTATTTTCCCAAACAATTGATCATCATGGCGAAGTCATCAGAGTCTGGTCACGAGACTATGTATGTATGCGTGCTACCAATGCCATAAATGGCATCAATACATATGTACCTCTGGGTGGCGAAATCAATACTGAGAAATTTCAGGACCTGGTGAAAATTTCCGAGTCTTCTTGGCCAAAAAAAACTCATTGTGGCACCAAATGAATCTTAATTCTCATTGCAAAATGTAGTTACAGCGAACCTTGTACGTGGTTGAGTACAATATAAGAGGGTGCATGAAAGAACTGCATGCCATTGAGGCTGTTGGCAGCAGGACGGGACACAACAATTACTTACGCACTTTCCTAACGGTACGATCAGCAAAAAAAAACGAAAGGCCAGCACAGGTGTGAACACTTTGCAACTGTTTCGCCCACAGGAATTGTGTCCGATGCCTTGCACTTTGCCCCCCCATTTGACACCGCCTTCTTGGCCCCTGAGGTCTTCTTTGTCGCCGCAGCCTTTTTCTCCGACAACTTCTCGAGCATCTCTGCATCCTCTTGTGCCTGCAGCGCGTCACTTCCCAGCACCCTCAGCACCAGCCAACCCCCGTTCCCCACATCCCCGCGTGTTCGGATCACCGGGTGGATGAGAGGGTTACCCTCAGGATCCAGTGTGGCTTTGATCGCGCAGGATGAGCACTTTATGACGGTGAGGGGTGCACCCCCGGCCGGATTGTGGAGCAGTGCCGCCGAATACTGCTCCGCCAAAGCAGCGGCAGCCCTCTCCTTGAGTGCCCTCCCATGTCGCAGCATCTCCTTCCTCATCTCCCGCAGCTGAGCCTCTTCACGATGAATGCGGTCCGACTCGGCTCTCGCCTCCGGCGTCATACCCCCTGCAGCACCCTCGCCCATCTCACCTGCAGGCTCTGCGGGTTTCTTGCGCGGCCTCCCTGGCTTCCGTTTGCTGGCAGGAGTGGTCGCTTCACCAGCCACAGGGGCAGCAAGAGGGTGGCCCTTGGATACATTCGCCATTGGGCACGACACTGGGTAGTGGGGAATCACATGAGCAGGCGGGGTGGGTGGACGAGCAGGCAACGGAGTGGGCACAGGTGGCACGGGCGCCACCAGCGTACCAGCGGGCGTGGGAGTGGGCACGGGCGCCACAAGCGTACCAGCAGGTGACGGAGTGGGCACGGGTGGCACAGGCACGACGAGTGTACCAGCGGGCGGGGGAGTGGGCACGGCACCACGAGCTCGACGAGTGTACCAGCAGGCGGGGGAGTGGGAGTGCACACAGGCGCCACAAGCGTACCAGTGGGCATGGGAGTGGGTATGGGCGCCACAAGCGTACCAGCGGGCGTGGGAGTGGGCACGGGTGCCACGAGCGTACCAGTGGGCGGGGGAGTGGGCACGGGCGACACGAGTGTACGAGGGGACACACAATTGATTCTACTAGCCATGCTGTATCAAGAGGGCAAGATGGAGGGAAGGGTGGGCGATACATAGCAACACCGCTGATTGTCGAGTTGATCGTTGGTGGGAAGGAGAATGACGTAGATTGCATTGATGCCGCTCCCAGACTTGAAGTCAAAAGAGATGAGGGTGGGGGTTTGGAGAACACATCGAATAACATGCTCCGCTCGAAGGGTGAGCTCCGATCAGCCGCAAATTCTGCCCCGCGATAGATCACGCGCGGGCGTACATCGAGTTGGGTGCCGCTCGTCCGTGGGGACTGCTTGTTGTGCGCCAAGCTGGACAAGGGGTCCGTGACATAGGAGCCCTCTGATGGACCGAACCCGAATGCACCGACACCCTCATCCTCAGACCAGGTGTGTGCACTCTGTAAGCCAAATGTGCTGGAAGCCTTGCCATTGAGGTCGCTGTTCAGGTCGCTGTTCAGATCCAAATCCAGGGGAGGTTGTGCGGTGTCGTCGAAATGATAGTTGATGGCCTGCATTGTCTCGTCGAAGTCGTCAGGCACAGGGATGGGCTCAGGTGTGGCCTGTGGTCGGAACAGCATGGGAATGTTGCATCCAGTCTGAGTACTAGCCAGAGCAGAAGGATGCGGCATCGCAGCAGCACACTTTCCAGGAGGTTTTGTGCGCCGCATGCACTTAGGCTTGGTGACTTCGTGGGGGGCAGGCAGCTCATCCATCGCGAGCAAGCCCGCTAATGCATCGTCCGTGCCCTCCTTGTCCTCGTCATTGTCAGCGGCGAGCACCTGAGCGTCACAAATCTCATGTGCTACATATATGCGTCAGAATCAGTACGTTGGGCTTGATTCTTGATGAGACTTACAGAAAACACGCTTCAGGTACTTGATAAATGGGGTGAGGACCGCCTCGTCAAAGTTGGGGTGGGAACCGCGGAAGTCGGTGCCATGGGCGGTAGTACCAAAGCAGATTCTGTTGAAGAAGCAAGAGGAGGTAAGGATCGAGGGTCTCGTGACCAGTTACCACCACCATGCCCTTGGGCGTGGGGCGGTTTCTGGGCGCGGGGCTGCCTCCGCTGCTGCAAGCAGCGTAGGGGAGCTGCAAGCACCCCAACCGCCGCCCCACAGGCCCCCTGCAAGGGGAAGTGGTTGATACAACCAGGCTCCCGAAGCGCATAGCGGCCAACGGGATCCATATTGCAAAACTCTAGCGCTGCAAGCCCTATCTGCCGTCTGAGGCACTATAAGTCGACCTCCCTGACCTGTACCCCCCCCACGTACCGGGAGACGCCCCCCCCCACGAAAGGAAGGCCTCAGAGATACGCAAAATTCCTCCGGGCCCCAATGGAAACACGCGTACAGTCACAAGTCCGCTTGCACTGAAACGCAGGACCAACGACGCACTCATGTAAGCAGGTCCTCCGCCTCCTTCCAAGCCCCCCCCAATCGCTCCAGGCCTGCCGCATACGGCGCGACCACCCTCGAGCGCCTGGATTGTCTGAGCATCGGACCTTTAGATCCGATGCCGCGTAAGCGATCAGACACTACGGGAATTGAGCGCATGCAGGCCTGTCAGCGCACAAAACAAAATCTAGCGTCGCTAACACCCCACCCACCCTAGGCCGAACGATGACCATGCGCCAACGAAGATCAGGCACGCCAACCAGGGCAAGTTATAAAGCACTAAGCTGCCTACGCTGCGCGCCTAACCCCGAAAAGAGAGAGAGTACCACTTGCGCCCTGGTAAGTTATGTTCGGCCAGAGCCCCGGGGCAGGGACGTACCGAGATGGAGCTAACGAAAACGTGCCTACAGCACGAACGAGTGATGGATGCGCCGTGCCGCATGTGCAGACTAGGAAACCACCAAACCTGCAGAATGCCCGTACCCGCAGATCCCAGCGTGGCGAGGCCCGTACGACAAGGGACCGAGCGATGATCACAAACGCGCGCCGCTCAAGCGACGCACTAAACCAAATTCAGCGATCAAGGAGACGGAACGGGGATTAACACCGGGCTCGTAGTGCGCAGAATAATGTAAAACACGCATAATCACTATCAGTCATACATGCAGCTAATAACTGGCAAAGGCCACGCAAGCCCGCCCCACACAACGAGTACCCCGATACAAGATACACGACCGGACATGAAGGTCTCGGCGCCCAAGTTACATGTGAGCGTACTGATTTGAGGGAAACCTGAAAATAACCTGTCTCTTCCAGTACACCAGCCACCCACCCTCCTTATCCTCAGTCAGCCCTGGAGGTCGACAACCCCCATAACACCACCCCCGCGAAAACCCGCAAGGTCGAGCACACGGACGACAGCTCCTTTGCACGCACCCAGCGCTACCTCCGGTCACCCGAAGACCGAATCGCCACCCGCAAGAGCTCACTCCCCAGCGGCTCTTCTCTTAACGCAGATGACGAACCCCTTCAGCCTCGGATACCAACTCGCTGCACGGATCCCAGAGCGGCCTCGTCACCCATTCCGTGACCCCCTTGGCCTTCACCGAGGAAGAACTTCGAGGAGGGAGAACTCTCCCCGGACACAGAACAAGTAAATACATATAGCTCTGAAGAACACGAGACTAACAGCGTACGTCCCCAGCCAACTACCCCACGGGCACGGGCAGCATCCCTACCCAACCACTCCGGATCCGTCTCACCGGCACCCTCTCTGCCCGCATCGCTCCCCCCTGTGAGCCGCTCCGTATCCCCCGCAGCCTCTGTACACTCCGACGTCCTGATGGAAGACGACACCGACTACGGGGCGCTTGTGCGTGACCCCGGTTTTGGTGCGAAGGCCCCGACCCACCACGACGAAGACCCCCACGTCCCGTACGAAGGCTTCAACCCCACCGGCCCAGACGACCACGCCGGAGTCCCCTTCCAGAAGCACGCCGGCGGCGGTGCCCGCCTCGTCATGTCGCACGAGACGATGATGACAAACGTGCTCCAACGTGTCGTCGACCTCATTGCCAGCGACCCCGACCTGATTTATCCTCTTCATGCCCTTCCTGGGCGGACACCACTTCCATAATCGATACCGGAACACGGCGACCGACCTTGCCAAGAAACTGGAGCGGGTAACCGGCATTGGGGGGATCGCGATCTACCCCCCATCTGCCGACGACGCCAACAAAGCGAACTTCACGGGTAACCCCCTCTACCACCCGCCGTGGGTACTCGTCGGCCAATGCACCACAAAGGAAGTACGAGACTCAGTGGCGAGACACGAACTCATCGCGTGCAACGAGGACCTCACCGTCCACGTTGATAAGCCGTGAAACGGACCAGGGGTGAAATAGCAAGGAATTTGCCGATTTCTACCTTAATCACGTAGCGTGCTGCTCCAAAGGATTAGCATAAGTCCAATATGGCTAATCAGGGCTTGATCCTGCATGAGGACCTTAATCAGTCCGCCTGGGGTGCATCAACTGGAAAGTTCATACTGGTTGACATCCATGATTAAGGGTTTAATTGCCGAGATTAAGCACCGCTGCTTAATCAAGGCATCGCGGGGCCCACAAACAACATGGACAATATTAATCATCCTCTCTGATGATCTGGGGCACCATTGTGGGGTCTTGATTAGGCGTTCAAGGGCTTTGTTGTGCTTGATTTACAGAGGGAGCCTTGCGCGATGGGTCAGGTGATTCGGGTTTAACAGTAACCGGTTACCCCGGCTGTGGTTGAACTTCGCTTATCAACTATCCGATCATTGTTGCCATCCTGATTTGGTTACTTGAACCAGGCCAGGACGGTAACTCGCATATCTCCACAACCACTTGGCGGTTTGGGCTGATTAAGGTACTGGCTCAGAGCCAGTACCTACGTCCACCTAAAACTGAAGGTCCTGAACGGGGGACAAGAGGATAGAAGATGAGACTGTCTACACGATCGGACAAGGAGCAGTCACACCGGACACACTCAAGCATTAAGGGGTCGACACACGAGGATCCTATATATTTACCCACACATGATTAACTACGGACGCCTTACTCATATACCAGCCAGTAGACTAATCATCGTATTGTAAGCATAATTGTACAGTATATAAGGAGGAGGTTTTGGCATGGATAGGCACTGAACTTTCTGTCACTAAGAGCATTAGCCTTTACCGGGTATTGCTTGATAAACGACGGAGATTCGGGACTTGTCACCCAGGACTGACTTCGTTAAGAAGTTTTGTTTCGTCTGCACGAGTAACTTAATATCAATTGTTGGATCGGGATCTTGGGATTGGGAACGGTTAAGAAGCTAGAGAGAGCTTATTGGGATTGAGAACACGGCACCGCACTACAGTAGCCTTGGAAGGCTTATTATTTGGGATTTGGAGAACACGGCACCTTGTTAGGATTGGGATTGTTGGCTCAAGCTTCTAAAAGCTTTTAAAACTCGATTTGTTGGCTTAGGCACTCGTTTGGCATTGCTCAAAGAGGTCTAATACTCTAAATCAACCTTGCACTTCGGACTAGACCTCTTAAAACAGGCTTGTTCCTCGCAACCTCTGTTGGATTATCTGTGCTCCTTGAACCTTCTTAAAGCGTTCAAAAGACCCGTACTCGGCGGCACAGTCTAAACCATTCAAGGGGAAAGTAGTTAGGATTTGGTTAGTAGTTGCGTTTTTGCCTTAATCAAGCAACTCGCATTCTGCTCGTTGGGTCTTGATTAAACTAGTACTGCTGTTGTAGACACCAAGCAAGCATTTCAACGTCAGCAAGGTCGACATGAGCCGACAATCCTGGTGCCTCGGCCAATTCCGCTGCAACTCCATCGCGCCGCTCTCTGCAGCCATCCCTCGTGGTGCGGTCGCTGTCCACGTCTTTGAACAGGGGCCACTGCGCACCGCCATCGCCCACGCCACCCAGAATGAACCTGGCTCAGCGGATAAAAGAGTCTTCGACTTTGCGGAGACGATTCGCGCCACGTACTTGGAAAGCCCAACCGAGCCCATCTGGGTTATCTACGGGTGCCCGTTCACCACGGACCACGCAACGTGGGAGAGGTTCCGCGACCTCTTCCGCAACACCAAGTTCGCCTCTGGTCTTGTCGAGTTCACCCCCATCGGCAGCCCCAACCGTGCCGCCGGCGACAACATCCGCCGCCTCGCGCTATGCTACATATGCAAGCTCGAGGACCACCGCTCCGACACCTGCCCCTACCGCAGTCTGACGGACTTTGTCGGTGCGAAGGACGTCCTCAAGCCTGGAAGGGAGGGCATCCTCGCCCTGGTGAAAGGCAAACCCGGGGCCCGCCCGCACGATGACACACCCTCCTCCTCGCGCGGACGCAACCAACGTCGCCGCCACTTCTAGCCGGGCGCCGCGTAAACAAACAGATCTGACTTACTCTACTACTGTTCCCTCACTATGCGCACATATAGCATGGACGATATCATACGGAGTAACTACAACACCATGTAGTTGATACCCACCGTCTTTCGCCATAGCTCATGTAAACTAATTATCATTTGCGAATGAATCTCCTCCCCTCTTCTCTCAACGTTGAGCCCATATGCGAATAAGTAGGAGAAACCCCAGTTCTGGGACTGAAAGAAGACACCCATAAAGGCGTAAACCGACCCCGCCAAATCTACCGCCGCTTGCTGCTACCTGCGGGACAGGAAACGGGGAAGGTTCGGTTAGTATGGTTCCGAGGGACGGTAACTTCACCGTCCTAAATACCATGCAACGGTGGAGCTTATTTAAGCTGGGGTCCGCCGGCCAGCAGTCCTGGCAGGTTAAGAGGAGAGAACCGTGCCCCCAAGAGGCACGGGGATCGAACCTTAGCCAACCCCTACCGGCAGTCGAGATCCTCGTTTAGCAGAACGAGGAAGGAAACTGCCAAAAATTATAGTATCCACAACCCCACCCCCAAAATTCAAATACTAACGGTTTTTCTTTTTCTTTTACAGGCATGGCAAATAGCGGAATGAGCGCAGGAGACGGTGGTCACATAGGCCCCTGCGACCATACGCTCAATGACGGCGCCCATTCGGGTGGGGAACACGCGGCGGGAAATTCGGAGGATATTCCTACTTGCGGTGAACCGTCAGTGGGGAGCATGCCAGGAATACCCGATGATGAACCGACCACCGCAACCCCTGCAAGGGGTGACATCTTCGATGTCGGAGAGCTGCACGCTCCCCACGGGCCAGTGCAACTAGGCCCGGTCCATCCGGACGAAACCGCTGTAAGCGGATTCCGCACTGCAAGTGCGATGACCGACCCCACGGGGAGAGGTGATACTGGCGAGACCAGTCCAAGTGCTGCAAGCACCCCGGATGCGCACAACGCGAGCAGCGCTCACCGGAATGGCGGGGCCATGCTTTCCCCTGTCAGAGGAACCCAAGGGGGGAGTGCTGAACCACGTCAGGGCTCAGCGCCGGAGGATGACCTACCCACATTCATGTTAATGGATATGCAGGACGAGACCTGGAGAAACCTACCGATCCTACCCCCTCCACGGATGATGGAAATTAACAACCCGAGTACAGAACCAGCGCAGCCGGTAAGGCACAACTCCGCAGTACCCAAGCCAAAGGGGAAAAAGACAACGAAGGCCTCAATCAAAATTGCTGCGCCGAATATACGCGGGAACGGCAATGTGAACGTACACCACAACGATAACAAATGGTGGAGGCTAAACCAGATCATAAGCCATGAAAGATTAGGTATCCTCATAGTGGGGGAAGCACACCTGGACGAGGAACGACTCAACAGCATAAACATTGTCTACAAAAGACAGCTGCTAGTGCACTTCTCCCAGGACCCTAACACCCCAAACGCGAATGGCGTGGCGATAGTTATTAGCAAGGGACAATTGAAGACCGATGGTATTATAACCCGGGAAATAATACCTGGGCGAGCCATGATCCTCGAAACTACACAACACGATGGGACCTCGCTGTCCATCCTAGGTGTGTACGCACCGAATGCATCGGGAGAAAACGCGGCCTTCTGGTTGGCAATACAACAATGGTTTGAGTCACACCCGAGGATCAAAAAACCAGACGTATTAGGTGGTGATATGAACTTCGTGGAAGACGCCCTTGACAGACTCCCAGCACATGAAGACCCAGACAGCGCTGTCTCCGCTTTTGATAACCTTAAAGAATACCTTAGTCTCACAGATGGCTGGCGAGACACTTACCCAACGACAAAGGCGTATACGTACCACCAAGTACATACAGGCTCCCAGTCTCGGATAGACCGCATATACATAAAACGTAGCCTAATGGAACAGGCATATGAGTGGGAGATAGAATCCGTAGGAATCAAGACTGACCACCGAATGGTCACGGTGAAACTAACCACTGAGAAGATGCCGACGTTGGGACACGGGAGATGGGTATGCCCACTGTATATAATACAACACCCGGCCTTCAAAAAATTTGCTCACGAAAAAGGATGGTACGAAGACTTGAGGCGGTCGCTATCTGGGAAATCCGTGACGAAGGACATAATGCACAAACTATCTGGAAAAGCTGGAAAGACGAGGTGTACGATGAGGCGCGCCATCTAGCTAAGATTGCAGTACCCAAGATGAACAAGGAGATCGCCGAAACGGAGGCAAAGCTGGAAGCAATTCTAGAAGACCCCACACTATCAGAGGAAGAGATCAAACTATCCGGGGCGGTACTCACAGACAAACTGGCTGCTCCACACAGGAAACGGTTCCGGGAAGCCAGAATGACAGCGCAAGTACGCAACAGACTCGAAGGCGAAGTCATAGGAAGGTACTGGTCTATGATAAATAGACCTAAGAAACCGAGAGATATAATCCACCGCCTACTGAAAGGCACGGCCGACTGTGATCCAGCGCAATACACCTATGAGACCAACTCCAAAAAGATGGCGACACTAGCAAGGAACTATCACAACAAAATTCAGAAAGACCGGAGGGAGACCGCACCTGATATCCGAGACCACACAATAGAAGTGGTACTGGCAAGGACAGCTCGCCGAGTCACCGCATCCCAGAGACAGACTCTTAGTAGAAGGCTGACACGCGACGATGTCAAGCAAGCGCTTAAATTATCCGCTAATAACAAGGCGCCAGGCCTCAACGGGTTCACGTACGAGTTCTGGAAAACTCTAGACGCCAGGTACAAAACTGCGGTGTCATTAGAAAAACCTGGGTTCGACATTCTGAGAGCACTCCAGCTAGTGTACAATGACATTGAAATCCACTGTATGATACAGGGTACCGCTTTCTCCGAAAGCTGGATGTGCCCCCTGTATAAGAAAAATGACAGGTCGAACATCGCAAACTACCGTCCTATATCACTACTTAACACAGACTATAAGATCTTCACAAAAGCTCTCACTGTGAAACTGGCAGAGATTGCACCAGACCTAATACACCCGAACCAAGCAGGATTTGTGCCAGGGCGCCACATCTACGACCAGATCTGGCTCACAAAGCGAATTATTGAACTGGCGGAAGCGACGGAGATGAACAGCTTAATAGTGGCATTGGATCAAGAGAAGGCCTACGATAAAATTGAGCACGACTACTTGTGGAAAGCGCTCAAGAGTTACGACATACCAGATGAGTTTATTAACACGGTGAAATCCCTCTACAGTGATGCCTTCACGTATGTGATGGTAAATGGCGAGAAGAGCCAGCACCCCTTCTGCGTATCACGAGGAGTGCAGCAAGGGGACCCACTGTCTTGCCTCTTGTTTGACTTGGCCATTGAGCCACTGGCGGAATCCCTGCGCAAGTCCAACCTCAGTGGGATAAAAATTAAGGGCAAAGACAAACCCTTAATCGCGACACTGTTTGCAGACGATACCATGGTATACTTAGACTCCAGTGACGACTTTGGAACACTGACCAAGGTGCTCGACGAATGGTGCACGGCGTTGGGGGCTAAATTTAATATTGGGAAGACAGAAATGATACCAATAGGTTCGATCACCCACCGGGATAGAGTTCGAGCGAACCGTTTGTCAACGGTATCGACGGCACAGCCATCCCTGAACATATAAAAATTGCAAAAGAGAATGAACCAATACGAACCCTAGGGGCTTGGGTTGGCAACGGAATTGACCAGGTCGGAACTTGGGCACGCACAATTGAGAAAATTGACAACTCCCTAGAGCAATGGGAACAAGGGAACCCGACGATGGAGGGCCGACGCCTCATCATCCTCATGGTGGTAGGCGGCATGACCCAGTACATGGCGAAGGTCCAAGGGATGCCGAAAGACGTTGAGACCCAGTTGGAAAAGAGGATCAGGAAATTCCTATGGGCAGAAAAAACCAGTGTCACCGTTAATCAGGAGACGGTCTACGCACCCGCTGACCAAGGCGGTAAGGGCCTATTGGATATTGTCGCAAGGAATGAGGCGATAGCGGTGACATAGCTAAAGTCATACCTGAGTTTTGGAGACGAAAGACCATTGTGGGTGTTTGTAGCCGACGAACTGCTGGCCAAGAAGGCACAAGAGGCAGACTCAAATGTTGATATGGAAATACGGGTTAATATGTATCTACAATCCTGGGACACCAAGGTGACAGAGCTCAACCCCGATCTAGCGACAATGGTAAAGGTTGCCACCAACCACGCCGTACGACTGGATGGACTTGCTATTGCTAGAAATATCTAGCGAGAAATGCTAATCTGGTTCCACCAGAAGTCGATAGCGTCGAGAACACTATTCACAGGCGGTCAACATCACAAAGAGGTCATATGATGCCTAAAAAAGACCCACAACATGTACAGCACTGGAGACACGGAGTCCCTCACACTACAACTGAAAACAGCGAGGCATAAAGACGGCAAGAACTGTTGCTGCACGGCATGTGTGGAACTCCGGGGCGCAGGCTGCAGGGACCCGAACCGATGTATGAGAAGAGCAAGGGACATGCTCAGCTCCCTCCTCCCCAAATGGAACCCGCTGCTCCCCCAACCAGAAGACTAGGAGGCGGAGATGGAAGATGTACCCCCACCGGACGAAGACACGAGAGTCTTCGATGGACGAGTAACAACCAATGGGTCGCTAGCGGACACGTTTCGCATATTCACCGATAAGGCAACAAGCGGGGACGAGGCTCCAGATAGCCGAAGAGAGCCAGAACCAGATGAGGAGGAAATTGTAGCGGACACAGACGGCTCGGCCACGGACAACGGTATGGACGATGCCAGAGCCGGAAGCGGCGTCTTCTTTGGCGTGGGAGATGTCCTGCAACATGGAGATACGGATCCCTGATGAACTGGGACCGTCGAACCAGTCTGCCGAAATACTAGCAATTAAAGCATGCATAGAGAGCTGCCTGAAAGACGTACCTCTCACAATTAAAAGTGATTCCTTAACCATGATCGAAGGCCTCACGACCAATCTCGGAAGATGGGAAGATGAAGGCTATATGACGGTAGCAAACGGCGACCTAATTAAAACGACGGTAGCGAGACTACGGGAACGTAAAGCACAGACGAACCTCGGCTGGGTCAAGGGACATGCCGGTGACGAGGGTAATGAGGCAGCTGACAAGCTCGCAGACGGGGGGCGATTGAAAGCTTCCCCGGACATGATCGACATGACGATTAGAGAAGACTTAGTCCTACCGGGTGCAAAACTCCAAGCAATGACTCAATCCCTGGCATATAAAATAATCAGGCAGAGAAGAGCGGAAACCATGGCATACCAAGAAGCACTAGACAGACCCGCAATGAGGAGAAACATGGGCCTAGCCCAAGGAGCAGCCAGCGACTTCAACAACGAGGCAACACCGGCAACGGCGATCTGGAAGGCAACGAAACATAAAGACTTCACCCGGAAAGTACGTTACTTCATGTGGATGACCCTGCACAACGGTTACAAAGTAGGCGACCACTGGAAAAAAATAGAAGGTTTTGAAGACCGGGAGAACTGCAGAACGTGCGGAGTATTAGAAACGATGGAACATATTCTAACAAGATGTGATGCACCGGGTCAATCCCAGATATGGGACCTCGCAAGCGAAGTATGGAAAATGAAGACTAAAAGTGAAATGAGACCGTCCTTTGGAGAAATCATGGCGTGCGGCGCCATCAAGAAAGGAGATGCGGGGTCATCCAGACTGTATCGCATCCTCATGTCAGAATCGGTATACCTAATTTGGAAATTGAGGAACGAGCGGGTCATCCGAGAGCAAGGCGGCGCATCCGACTGAGAGATCTCTAACCGGTGGAGAAAGACAATAAATAATAGGCTCGAACTAGACTGCCTACTTACAGACACGAGGAAATGGGGCAAGAAGTCCTTAAATAAATCCTTAGTGCTAACTACCTGGAAAGGAACACTAATGGACGAAGACAGACACCCTGAGGATTTTACCGGGGTGACTGGGGTTCTAGTGGGTATGGGTTGATCGTGATGAAGGCTGCCTGTGGGCCGGAGCGACCAACTCAAGCCCCACACGGCGCACGGTGACTAGTTCGGGTGTGTGTGTGTTTGCGCATTTCCCCGGGTGGCACTCTGTCGGCTAGGTTATGTTTATCCCTAGCTACCAATAAACGGGGAGGACAGGCCGACTTGGTCGGTCCAATGACCGGGCGGCGGGTTTCTGGAGACGTTAGAAACAGCCCGGTAGGAAAACACAATGCATTTCCTGCTCCTCCTACCCAAACGTTCCACAAAAAAAAAAAAAAAAACACAATGTCACGCGGAAAATCACGCGGAAGTCACATGATCTTCACGTGCTGTCTCGAGATGTTGCCACGCCCCGAGGCGCCGCGCGCTGCGAGCGTTAGCGAGCGGCAGTGCGGCGCCGAGGGCTCGGAATCCACCGTGTCTGTGCGGAACTAGGATTCGCGCCGAAGGCGGGTTGCCTATTCTTGTTCGAGATTAATGAGGCACGTGAACGACTCACGTGCCCGGGCTTCTTTGCTTCCTGCCATTTTCCTCGACTCGAGTCCCCGACCGCCAACTCTTCGAACGGATGAAGAAAGTGAAGGTACTGCTCAAACCCCGGTCTACTTTGATCGCTCTGAAATCCTTGCTCGAATTAGCGCGGAGGCAACCCGGCCAAGGCGAATATCCCATCAAATCAGTGGGTGTTTTTCGGACTTTTTTTCGACCCCGTATTGAACCGATTGTGGTCTCCAGCGATAATAAACCCATTCCAAGTGTTTCATATGACGTCTCAAATGTACTACCTGAACTTTGGGCCACCATTGCCACCTTCGCGTCCCGTCAAACTCTAGCTCGCCTCTCTGCAGCCTCGCGCGAATTTTACTACAAGCTCTCGCCCCTACTATATGGCAACATTTTCGAACCCCCACTTACCGCAGTCCAGTCATCTGCTCTCATCGAAACCCTCGGCAAAGCACGAACGCCGTCCGGGCGGCCCCACTTGGCTGAACAGGTGCAGCACCTGAAGTTGACGCCCATAGGCACCGGGCGCACTCCAGAGGCTATCAAGGCACAGAATAAAACGGCGTCCGATGTGCTGAGGAACATGTATCGTCTTATTCCTGGTGCTGAATCCAGGAGCGGATCCGTTTTACGAGTCTTACACTGGAACCTGACAGCGGGTGCGTTAATCACTGGACGTTCAATCACCTCCACCAAAATTTATACCTCTTATTCAGGTCTGGATGAGCTCGGGACGATCTTGGGAGCCCCGGGGCACTTTCCGAATCTCAAAGAACTGTTTGTCTCTACAACTGGGACGAACAACAACTTCAATGTACTTGGGTTGTTATTTTGGCGTCGAACTCTCGTTGACGAACCCTTAGTTCATTCAAATCCGAGGTCTTGAAGTCCTCGGAATCACCTTTTCGCTTTGGCTCTACGGTCAGCCAATACGCATCGAGTTCTGCATCGAGGAATTAATGATCCCTCATCTAGATGAGTGTTATGAGAATGGCAACAAGCTATGCTATAAACTCGCAGAAGCGATGCAGATGTTACCCTCATCCTCTCCTCTCCTCCACACGCTCCGGCTTTCCTTGAATATTTCGTTCACGGAGGATGAGTTCCCATACCAAGGATTCCATGACCTCGTCGACACAATCAATCTTGTCCATCTTCCCGTTCTCGCGACCCTTGACATATCTGTAGAAACGGATCCCGACGACTTTGACGTGCCCCACGATATCTTGCCCAGCGCGGATTTCTCCAGTTTCATGGCATCCCATCCAACTCTCTTGCGCCTCGCTCTACGTGGAACACAGCCTTTGAAAAAACCCTCATCATTCCCTTGTCTTCGCTCGTTCGATGGCTCATTCAAAGATTCTGCCACCATTTGTAACGGAAATCCACCTCTGCTCGAAACACTCGCCATCACCTTCCTTCATTCACGGTGGTCCGACGATATTTTCCCCTCATTCCAGGTTGTTCCACTCGTCAACCACATGCGCCTAACGAAACTTCAAATTGCTGCGATGACTTCCGGATCCGGATCGGCGGTAAAGCTGACGAACGAACTGTCTCCAGCGTCGTTTGTTTCGCTGGTAGGATCGTTCCCAAACCTCACCGATCTTGATATTTGTATTAGTAAACCCATGGTGCGTATTCGATCTGCACGATAGGCGTTGCTAATTCGAAATAGACCAAATATCGCGAGACGCTGCTTTTACTGACCAAGCTACGATCTCTCCGATTTCAGGAGTACAGGACGTATCTGTGCACTTGTCCTCACTTCGAGTGCATCGAAGGTGGGAAGTGCTACGGCCCCAAGAAGCCTATCAAAAAGGTGTTCCCGCCGCAGGACTACACCGCAGAGCTTTTACTTCTTCTCCCGACTCTGCGACACCTGGCATCGATGGATATTAATATTCTGGGAGATCATATGTTCCCGATTCCGGAGTGTAACGAAGACATGATTTTCGAAGACGTCGCGATCGAAGTCGACTACCGCTTTTCCGTAGTTCGCAAGCCGGGCACCTCTTCACAAGTGATCTTGAACACTCGCGTTTCGCGCGACAGACGGTGAGAAATTCAGTATTCGTTTGGAATCCTACTCATCCTTCACGTTTACAGGCATTGCTTCTGCTGAGTTTTGAACTTTGAAGTTCACTCGCTATGTACACTTCTTCTCTCCTCGCAAGTTGTACCGATTGATGGTCATAATTGGAAGCGCTGTCTTTTTTTGAATCTGCGAGATAAATTGAATTTCCAGCCTGCATTTGTACCACGCGAGTGCACTTGGATAGGGTGGTAGAGTTCAACTCAGTGGCCTGGGTTAGGATTATAATTTGGCACACGTGCTATGGAACGCCCCCCTCTTACATGAAATCTGAGCATAATCCTTCCGAGCGTGCAATCGCGAACTTTCAAGGCAGGGATTTGACTTGTGCCACTGCTATACACTATGTCATGGAGCAGGTCGATTCTCAACGCGTTTTGTCTGGAGCTTTCGTTGGGGCTTTCATCTGAACAAGCCTTGAATCAAGTTGATGATGCTTTTTGATGCAGCTCAGTCGAAGATTGACAAGATGGGCGCCAATGGAAATAAACCAATCCAAAGAACAACAATATTACATACATTCGTGCCTTGAATAAATCACCTCCTCGTCAGGCGAACCGGAACCTTCCCGACCCCAAGAGTCAGTCCCGCAGTGGCCTTCAGGACTCGCCCACGCCACTGTTCCTTCGTCTCCCCGGGATCGAGCACGATTTGAAGCCGCCAATCGCGCAGCAGGCTAGTCAAGAATACCACGGCTTCCGTCAGCGCGAATCTGCGCCCGATGCCTGCATGAGCAATTCGAAATCAGTCGATATTTCGTTTTGTGGGAGCAAGAGATAATTACATGTACGCGGACCCAGAGAATACGTCGTCATGTCGCTTTCCGCTGCGCCATACCACCTCGAGGGCCGGAATTCCTCGGGATCGGGAAAGTATTTCGGGTTGTAATCTGGGTATTGCGGTTGAAGTGTTGAAAAAATCGGAGAACGAGCTGTGACCTACGAACACCGACGAGGGTCTATGAAAAACATTGTACCAGGTTCGAGGATGATCTGTCCGCCGTGACCATCTTCTTCATCCGTTTTAAGGACAATTGTCTCAGTGATTGTTCGAGTGACTGCAGAGGCAGCAGCTGAGGGGATCTAGTCTCAGCACATCTTCAAGAAACGCAAAACGTACTCACGGAACAGACGAGAGGCCTCCAAGAAACAAG